>JASDDO010000004.1:184870247-184954685 GCA_030015575.1 Agapanthus africanus | reverse complement strand
AGAGAGAGAGAGAGAGTTATTTTCTTACTAAAGACGTCCGCCACTGTGCAGTGTTATGCGCTTCGCACAGCGACTTAAAACGGTTTGGCATGCATTTTCTTCAAGTGTTTATCTGTATAGTGTTGATGTATATCATGTTGATTTCGTTTTGGATTTGACCTTGGTGTCTTCACCATGACTCCGATGATTGCGGGATGCTTGACAGAGTTTTGTTTTTGAGCTATCTGCTCATTGTTCATGCGCATGCATTGCGCCACTGTGCCTTATGTATTTATGATTTCGGAGCCCCGACGACTTGGACTTTTTACTGAAATGTTTTAGTATTGAGGGGTTTAAATTTAAATTCGGGGACCGAATTTCTCTAAGGGGAGAAGATTGTAACATTTCAAAAAATAAAATATTATTTCTGGAATTTTTGTAATTAAAAAATAAAATATTGAATATTTTAATAAGGCGGTATAATTAAATACCGATAAATTGGGAAAAATTTGGAAAATTATGGAAATCACTAAAAGAGGGTGCCTTATGTGATTTATGCAAATTATGAAATTTTACGATTTATTATACACTAATTTTGTGCTAATCGCGATTAAAAATCGCTAATCGGGCTTTAAGCGTGTTTTATGCACATGACATGCACATGTCATTTTAACACTTGTTACATTTTTCCTACATGATTTTTGGGTGTATGGTTATTTTTTTTTGGTTTCCTATCGCAAAGAGAAGAAAAGAAAAGAAAAGAAAAGAAAAAGGTAAAACATTATTATATGAAACATTATTATTGTGAGGGGTCAAAGTTAGGTCTTGGCCATTCCTTCTCTTCTCATTTTCTTCATCATCCTTGCTTCCTCTTCTCTCATGGTAGCACCCCCTTTTCCCTCCTGTTCAAAACCCTCACTTCATCATCAAATCTCCATCAAAACCCCATTTCCACTTCGCAAAAGTTATGCACAAGCTCACAAGCTACACTTTCGACAAAGAAAAATCACATTTTGGTGCTGTAGGGGATTCTTGGGCCCCAAATGATGTAATCCTTTCACAATTAGTGTAGTGTTTCGTATGCTTAAGCCTCTTTTCAAGTTTAAAATCGATTTTTGTGGTGTTTAGTGAACTTTGGAATCTCAAGTTGGGAATTAGGGTTTGATTTGATTAGAGATGGTGTAATTGGTCCTTAGAGATGACCTTAAACCCCCATAGATGTTAGAAACCCCGAACCAAACACAATACCAAACCTGAAACGAAAAACAGAAACTTCTAATGTCAGGTTTTGTGAGAACTTAGGGTGTGTAGGGAAATCTGGGATGACCTGGGGTATTTTCAAGACTAGCAAACAATACCATAGACTCTTTTAGACCAGTAGGAGACCACCCAACCAAGACGAACACTATTGGGGACCCCCTGTCCAGCGACCTCGGACATTAGAGGGAGGGGCTCGGCCACCTTGGTGAGATAGGTGCCCTGGTTCCTCCTGTAGGTCAAATACCCTTTGTACATCACTGCAGTATTGTTTTGGAACATTGTTTTCACTTTAATAAAAATCTGGGACCACTTTCTCAAGTTGCTGTTTGGATTCGAGTTATGGTTTTGCGTATTTTGAATTCTGGATTTTAGTGTTTGTGTTTTATCTCGATCACATAACGTTTGTACGTCTATATCGAGTGATATCGGGTTGATTGCGGGAGTAGACAAAAGGTTTTGACCTATGTGAGTTCCGCGTGTCGTTTTGGTTTCGATTTGGTTTTTAATACGATACGATACGTGTGATATGTAGGTACCCCCATGATGATTCGAGACGATGAAGAAGATGATGGCAACATCGACATCGGTAAGCAAGATCAGGTGAGTAGATATATATCTATGGGGGAAGTCGGGTGGATGGCGTATAGCACCCCCGCAGTTCGATGTATAATATGCTATATATATACTATTTATATGATATTTTTTATATGAGACATGGATATTCAGGATATGGTTATGTGTTCATGGATTAGTAGTGTTACTTGCGAAACCCTAGAGTAGTTGTTGTACCCACACGCACACACACTTGTTAGTGTATATGCCCTAGGGGCCATTACTGTATCATACTAGCTTGTATATTACTTAATGGAAGCTTGGGATATTCGCAGTTGTATAGACAATCTTGCTCAAAATGGTAGTATGCTACTTGGTTTGTTTCTACTTTAATATGTGCATGTGTTTCTTTTAGCATATCGCTTATACATATTAGTAGAGCCCTTAGGATCTTTGCTTGATTACCAGCGTTGTGATGGCAGTCACACTTGTGGGGGCTGGGTAATCTATAAGCACATCCTTATACAGGTCCCTAGTCGCAGGACTATCGAGACAGGGCATCGATACTCCGGAGTAGACTAGCGCATGCGCTTCTCATCCCAGCTGGGGAGATGGTCTGTCCCACAGCCATCAGTACGCCGTACTGAAGATAGTATGCGAGTGCTCGTTAGGTTATGAGTACACTGGACAGGACTCGTCGGGAACTGATGGTTGGTATTATACCTATCGTCAGTTATCAGTTCCCAGGTGACATGAGTACAGCTTAGTCCGTTGACTTGACACTGTCACTTCGCCTCGAGTGTGTTCCCACTGTTCTTTGATTACCACCCTACCACGGCTCAAAGGAGTCGTGCAAACAGGTAGTAGTTCGGTGCAGTTCCGAAGCACTTGGAGGCAGTGATGGTTAGACAGGATTCGTCTCTCCCGGTATTGGGGGTTGATATCGCGCTGTGTCTAGGAGAGCCATTACACAAAGTCCCTGGCCAGGGAAAGCGAGATAGACTGGTAGGTTTCCCGTGTTATCTCAGGTGTTCTGGGCTACACTCTGACACGACTTGTACCGCTAGTAGGGGACTGACGTTTACCGCCCCCTAGGCCCGCCATGCGATGTATCAGACGAATAGACCGGACTGTACGAAGATTGTCATATACAGGCTCAGTAGGAGTTCGGATGGGTTTACCTCATCGGCCTTCTTATCGATATCTACCTGGGGACTGTTACGTACAGCTAGTGCCGCTTGCGGTCTGTGGTTAAACCAACTGCCAGCGTAGTGTCGAGTCTTTAGAGTCCCACACAGAGAGTTTCCCTGCACTGAGCGAAACGTGTAGAGGCCGTATGGTTTTACGGCAGGGCTGCGATCACTTACGTACACTTGTGTACGTATGCTGTTCGGGCAGGCAATACTAGTGGGCTTTGGTTTAATCCGGATCCTAGTATTGCACGGATGGATTTGTTTTGTCTTCTGTGCATTCACATTCTACGGAATGCGGATTGCGGGTGTGTATGCACAGTTTTGAGGAGCGATGAAGGAGGAGGTGCCTCATTAGGGTTTTGGCAGTTGGTTCGGCCAAAACCGTTATATGGAAGGGTCATTAGGGTTTTGGCAATTCGTTCGGTCAAAACCATTATGAGCCGCGGACATTATTTACTAATCCTTTTAGTGATAATTATATGATGGCTAGTTTCTTTGACCATTTGACCATCTTGACCACTCTTGACTTTGTTGACCAGTTGACCAAAGTTCACCTTGACCTTCATGAGAGGTCTACACTCTTCTTTGGTTTTCTTTTTCATTTTGGATTATGAAAATGGTCATGTCAATGTAGCCATCAACTTTATCATGATAGGATTAGTAATGATGATGTTTAGTATTATTGCAACCATGGTGCCTTTTTTCTTGAGTAGATAATTTCATTTCTTTTTTCTCATTCTCTCTCTTGTGAGAAGAAAAAAATGAGCTCTCATGGTTGCTAGTTCTCTTTTATCTTCCTCCTCTTGATAAATTCTTTTGATCTCATGTGTTGAGAGAAAAAGAATCCACAAAGACAAACACTTCCATCAACCTCTTCTACATAACCTAGGACTTCAAGACTAGCGATCTTGTTGCCCTAGTTGCCTCGGCTCGAGTTGGAGCTCGGTGTACATCTCTCGGGTGGATCGTCTTCGACTCAAGAAGGCCGCGGAGGTGACCAAGATCCGGATCGACCCTCAAAGCGTGGATGGATGAGCCGGACAGCGGAGAGAAGACCCGAAGGACCGGTTTCGTGAGGTATAATTTCTACGGCATAGTAGTTAACGCCTCTAGTAGTTTGCTAGTTTCTAATTTAGCAAAGATCCGGCTTTTAGTTCATGTTGCCTTTGCGCCAAAAATTGTTTTTCGCCGTTTCCGCCTCCCCGTAAGAACCGAGGTGAGCAACGTGGACTTACAGTGGTATCAGAGCCTAGCTAAACATAAACTAGCAAGTTAGCAAAGCATTTAGAATATCGATCGGAAAAAATTCGCAAAACAAGTCCGGAAAATTTAACTTTCTGCCGATTTTTTATACTGCTCAAAAAGTGATTTAACATACATGAAAAATCGGCTCAGGGTTTTCTAAAGACACCCACCAAAAACGATCCACTGAACCGGTTAAAGCGCCGCGGTTCCGCGGCACGAACATGCTTCTTGCCGCGGATCCGCGGCCGAGTTGACTCGGCCGTGGACCGAGTTTGGTGCAGTGTGCTTAGTTGGCTGTTTTGGGATTTTTAGTACATGTTGTTTCTACCCAGATTTTCCAAAGAACAAATTGATTTTTGGGGTAGTTACAAATCCGCATTTTGATCGATATTCCGTAGACTTTGGCTAATGGATATTATCTGTGATGTGTTATATGTATTGAACGTCTGCTAATCGCTATACGTCGATTAGTGGGGGTTATACATATCTGTGATCTGTAATGTTGATGGTTTGTGTATATGAACTCGTTGGATTGTCGCGAATGAATAGCCGGGGGTTGTGAGATGAGAGTTTTCTTATTCTTTCAATTCTTGTAATATGTAAATTGATGTAATATTATTTGTTTGGCCGCACAACCGGGTTGGGGTTGTAGCCGTCATTGTATAATTTCTTTTTACTGTTTTTTCTCCTAGGATAGACCCAAGGTGGGGTGCACAAACTACCGGGTATCTCGAAGTGCCGAGTGGCCTACTCACGGTGTTGAGGGAGGTTGCTTCGCTTCGGCTACTTGGCGGGTAGTTTGCCGCACCCGTAAGGGTCTGGGGTGGGGTTTGGCTATTCATCACGACCGTGTAATCCGCTCTTCGTTACAGGCTCATACGAAATGCGGATTCCTAGTATATCCAATGTGTTCATCTGTGATCTGGAATGGCTATCATTTCATGTGACAAATGTTTATATATATCTATATGATATCTATTTAGGCGTTGCTTATGTTTTGCATCCGCGCTAGTCCAGCCCCCGCTCTGTCGTTAGTTAAGTAACCTAACGGGTGATGACGGGACCCCGTGGCGAATGCGGATGGCATAAGCGTACGTCATATTTTCGTTGTTTTCTGCAATGGTTGGATTAAATGATGGGACGCATTAGAATTGATGCAAGAAAATAAACCAAGTAAAATTCGTTGGAACACTTTCAAAACCACTCGGTTCTTTTCAAAAACCAACTTTTAAATGCGGAGCTTAAACCACTCCTTTTAAAAGCTATCAAGGTTCCTTCGATTATATCAAGTTCACTACGTTCACGGTTTCGCCAAAACCATTCGTAGCCCTCCGTCGTTTCGTATAAACATTCAATAGTATTCACGCTATGTTTGTTGACCTTCGTCAAGGCATAGTGATTAGTAGCTTTTGTGTCACGACCCGAAAGTACGGAACGTGACCGGCACTTTGATTACGAAACTTCTAGAGGCGCAACGTAACCTAAGTAAGCCGAAGCCCAGAAATCTAAACCATATAAAAGAAGAAGAAGTAAAAGAAAACATGAAGAAAAAAAGTTTAAAAGCATCAGCAAATTTTCCCAAAAATTTCGGCAGAGTCTCCTCTGTAAAAACTGGCCCCAAACGGGTACAACAAGAATAATATACACAAACAATAAAAACCATCCCCAAACGGGAGCTAGCTCAACGCCAACCGGCGGAAACAACCACAACAAGTACAATAATATACAACGCCAAAGGGCGAGGCTCAAAACTTAAAAGAAAACAAAACCACCAGATATCATAATAATACAAGCGCGACTCTAAGGTCGAAACAAATAAATGGTCCAGTAATCTATCAAGTAATACAAGTTTGGTTGATGGAGCTTTCTAGATACAAATGAAATAATAAAAATACAACGGCGGTCCAGATACAAATGAACCAACCTACCGTGCAAATCACCCTGAATGAAAAGATGTGCCAGCAAGCTGCCAGAAAAACCTGTACATCGAACCTGTAATAAAATTTGGCTGTCACGACCCAAAATTGGCCTGTGACGGCCCTAATACTACGCAACGCCTAAAGACGCAACGTAGTAAAAGAAAGCCAAACCCAGAAATCTAAACAATGAAAAATACAGAAAAGATAATATAAGTTTTGAAACAATTGAAATCGCAACCCAAATTCTTTAAAAGTCTTACTTTCTTTCTTTAAAATTTTAGCTACACAAAAATAATGACAGTAGAGAAAAAGCTGTATATAAAAGACATCAAATCCACAATAATACACATAACGTCCTCACCAAGTCTCTATGTCCACAAATACAATAGTAGATGGAGAGTACAAATACAACGAATATACAATATGAAATACGGATAACCATCTAACCCACCTAAGCAAAATGGTACTGTGAGCTGATGCGGTATCTGTAGCAAAAGATGGTAGCTGGATAGCTGAATAGAGGAATAGCCTGCCTCGACTACTCTGGGGAACAACCTGAAACACCTGTGGCACAACGGGGGTGAGTTGCCAACTCGTGAATAGAATAAAACATATGCAGGTAATCGCAGGAATGCACGTACAGCATGAATCTAAGATATGCGATTACAGTAGTAATATGTCATGCAAATGCGGAATAAGGAGAGTACGCTAGCAGGTACAATCAATATGTGAAGCAATAGTAACATGACAATAGTATGCAATAATCATGCAAAAGGATATGAGAATATAGATATGCAACTATCATAAGGGTACACTAACAGGTACTGCCACTATATGAATCTGTGCATAAAAATAAGTAAGGGTGAGGTATAGGGTGGAATATGTCATTCCCACGGAAACCTGACATCGTGGCAGGATCACAATCCATTAAGACACTCAAATCCCAAATCCTCAATCAGCCCCCACATTGGGCTTCCACAATATATAAGTCTCGCGTCACTTCAATGTACAATATCGAATAGCTCTCCTATATCTCGAATGTACAATTCAACAATCTCATTCATAGGTATGTCCAATATCCAATCCCAATGAATCACCTAATATCCCAAGTCAAATCTCAAGTAAGAATCTAACATCCTAAGGGTAAATACATAAAAATAAGTATGATGGGGGCAATACACATATATTAGCGTCCCATTCCACTAATATTGGTGTAAGGGTATATATAACAACGGCTAATCCCCTGTTATATATACAAAAAGGGGTTAAAAAAATATTATGAAAACAGTGTGCCAAGCATCGACACAGAAATCCTCGTATATCGGGCTCCGTCAGTCTGGATCGGCCCACGGGGTCCGTCTGCGGTATCGGCCCTCAGCCCCGACAGTACAGATCCTCCCGCATCCATCTCTCGACTCTGGCCAGTATCCTCCGGACAACTGCCAGGTCCAACCTGTCACCGGTAGGTACTCGCCCGCCTCCAGGCTCAATCGGCAAACCCATCGATCTTCTTGCCGAGGGGAACCATACCGGGCCCCACCATGTACTCTCATACGGCAACCACACCTCGTATGGAGTATATAATCAGCACCGATAAAACTCATGGGGGACGCTCAAATATCATATCAAGGAAACCGGGTCGTTCCATGTATGCATAATTTCATGAACTCCCGCGGTTCCCAAATCCCGAAAACATCATATAAAATCCAGATAAACAATGCGCAAATCCAGGAATAACTGTATGCGATATATCTGAATGCGAGCAGGTAAACACAAGTATATAGCTGAACCAGATGTATGCGAAATCAAGATAAGGTACAGCTAAGTAACATCAGTAAATGTAAATATGCGACAGCAACTGAATATGTGTCTAACATACAGGTGTAGCAATGTATAGGTATCTACCTATAAGAACTGATGTCATATACCCCCCTGGGTATAAGAAGAATATGAGTAATATATCCCCCGGTATAAGTAAAATATCTAAAAGGTATACCTGTAGCTGTATCGCAAGGTGTAAGTGTACCTATCACTAAAGGTATGATACACTATAGGTATACCGGTAGCTAGATGTCATGTATGGTAAGCAATAATAGATATAAGGGGTAGTGTGTGGCATAGCAATTATTGACGGTGTGTGTGTAGCATACAATCCGTGCTCATGCAACATGAACCGTCAATAATGTGTGCGGTGTCCTACGGCTGCTAGTCACAGTATATAACTATATCAAGGAAATGCAGTAAGGCCCAATTCTACAATGACGTAGAATGTGCGACAGGTAATTGAATCCTAGCCCAGACGCATAACGCCATGCGGGCGATTCCCTTGTAGATGTTAAATCTACTCACCTATACTCCACGCTAGGTGAATCCTACCATCTGCTCCCCCTGTAGCCGTGTCCGTAGTTCCTGCCTGCAACCCTGCAAATACGACAAAGCAATCATATATAAGTCAAGATATTCCGCGAAATGCGATATCGAACCAAAACGAGAAACTCGCGTCGCGAACTAAACGCGCGTGTGCACGATACGCTGAATCGTGTGTGTACGCGTCTAAAACCATCGCGACACGCGGCGATACGCTTGATCACAGAACACACTCACGTATCGCGCGTATCGCGCAAACACAACGAAACATAAAAACGATATATAATCCCAGATTTTCCTACAGGTAAGATATCACAAAACTAGACATGCCAAAGACCTAGACAACACAGCAGGAAACCCTACACCAAAACCCCAACATCCCACTTCCCTTCCTGGCCGCAAATTGCGGCCAGAATGCTAAAATTGGCGGCCTCAGATGGGGGTGGTGGGTTCGTGTTCTGGTGGTGTGCTCTAGACCTAGGTATCATGTCCCAGTCTTCTCAATTTTACTCTGCAAGGTCCGGGTTTATAGCAGATCACAGAAGTCACAATATCGCTTTAAAACACCAATTTTGCACAATTAAGAAACCCTATGGTATTTTAGTGTAATCTGGGGATTTCTCAGTTGAAGTGGCCTTATTAGCACTCAAATAAGCTAAAGTAGCTAACACAATCAACAATTTACCAAAATTCCACTTAAACACCATAATCTAGCACTAAACTAGCAATTTAACACTAATCGACACAAAACCACACACAACTAATCAAACTAGGGATTGGGTTTAGAAAATATACCCAATGCAACCCTAGGAAGCAGGAGATTGAGTGAATGGGGGAGGAAGAGAGCTTGCTACACTGCTGGGCTTCTGCTGCTGCTGCCAGAACTGCTGCTGTTGCAGTTGCTGCTACTGCTGCTACTGATGCTGATGATGCTGCTCCTGCTACTTGCTTTGCTACTGCTGCTGCTTCTCTCTGCTACTGCTGCTTGCTACAGGTGAGTGTGTGTGTGTGTGTGTTGATGAAGTTGCTGCTGTTAATGGTGTTGCTTGCTGCTGCTTCCATTGTTGCTGTTGTTCTAGTTGTTTTTGCTGCTACTGCCACTACTGCTTTCTGCTGATGTATGAGAGTGTGTGTGTGAGAGTGAGAGAGTGAAAGAATGAGAGCAATAAGTGTGAGGATGAGAATGAGAGGAATTCAAACACCCCCCTCTTCTCACTCTCTCTCACTTCATTAAAGAAGCATGGCACAAGCCATGTTGTCCCATGCCTTCTCTCTCCCAAAGTCAACAATTCAACCATTTTATTAAAACCCTTTTTCATTATAACAACCAAAACCCTTAAACAAAACATAAAACTAACTTAAAGAGAATGGGTTATTCTATCATGCTAGCTAATCATGGTCTAACCCCATCTCTAAACCCTAGTTATCATGCACAAGTGTGTGTGTGCCTAACAAAATTCTAATAAAATACACAATAAATAGAGTAAAATATTTAAAACTTAATTTGGTAAACTTCTTATTAAAAACCATACACTAAAATATATTTAGCTACAAAACACAAAATCTAAGGTGTTACAATCTCCCCCCCTTAAAAGAAATTCATCCCCGAATTTAAAAATATATTGATACGCATACCTTTAAAGAGAAGATTCAAAATCCTCAAATCTCGCTCGCAGCCCTTCAAGTGACTAACTCACTTGTAGGGTTGCCAGGCACGCGCATAAGGTTCTACGAGGCATCAACCAAGCCCGATTCAAAAATTAGCCGTGCCGAACAACCCGAATACGGAACTTTAAACTAGAGATTAGGCGAAAACAAGCATGCTAAACATTTTAACACTAAGTGAGAGGGATTACAACCTTTGTAGATCCGGTCCTTCACTTCATATGCTCCGTGTTGTGGTCCCTTCGCTGCGATCATCGGGTTCCGGGCTCTCGAGAGGTTCCACGAAGAGAAAGACGCAACCTTTGCTTCCGATCTTCGATACTAAGATGATCTACCTCGAAGTTTCTTTAACACAAGCTAACACTCATGAAATGATGTGAACACCCTCATCTAAATGGCAAGGGAAGATGAGGATGATGAAGTAGGATTTTTGCTCTCTTTATTTATATTTTTCTCACATTTATCCATCACATGATCAAAACAAGAAACCATTTTCAAGCCAAGAAGAAGAAGGAAGAAGATGATGAAGAATCAATTATCCTTTTGTGATGAATAGGAAAATAATCATATGATAGAATTATGCAACCATGGTTCACTTAACCATTGTAGAGAATAGACTAGGGTTAGAGTTTGGGTTTGGTTAAAGCATGACTCATTTGAAAATATCTTTCACAAAACAAAATGAAAACCTTCTAGAAGCATGTAGAAAGTTTAACCCTAATCCAAACCCTAATCATGTTTAAACTCCACTAAACAAGTTGCATTATTTATCATATCATGTTACAATATTATATATCACATATATAATATTTATCGTAACAAAATAAAATAATACAATTAACATATATCGCATATATATCAATGTATTATCCGAGTGAGAAAAAGAATCTTTTAGTGAGCTAATATTAGTTAATGTCTTTTAATATATCATATATATTATTATACATTAAATTATCGAATCAACACTTGATCCGACAATCCGGCTATATCGCATATAACCGACTAATATTTATCCGTACCGATTTATCGAATCAACACTTGATCCGATGACCCGGCTGATATCAAATATCGCGAGAATATAATACGGTATCACATATCGCATTATCCTCGGTCCCGCACATATCACATATGTGTTCCTACTCCGTTTTGCCTGAGTCAAGAAACCTCTGTGTAGGACTCTAAAGAATCGTCAATACGCCGGCAGTAGGTGATGATCATATCAAACACCCACAAGCTGCAAGCGGTCAGCTAAACGTAACAGCTACCCAGGTATTGAGCGCTCAGAAGATCAACAAGCAAGCCTGTAACTTCTCCTGTGAATCCAAACAGTAACACTCCCGTACAGTCCGGTCTCGTCGTCTGATATGTCGCATATCTCGCCTAGGGGTGGTAAACGTCAGACCCCAGTAGCTCGATAAGTCGTGTTGATATGAGGTCTATAACAGTTCGAGAAACTACTGTTAACACTTACCAGTAAATCTCAGCAACCCTGGCCAGGGATTTCCGGTTATAGCCAATCGAACACAGCACAACATCAACTCCCTATACCGGGAGAGACGAATCCCTTCCTATCGCTCATTGCCTCCATGTGATTCGGGACTGTACCCAAAAGCCACCTTTTTGCACGCCCTCTTGGACGTGGTATGATGGAAATCAAAGCACAGTGGGAATCACACAAGACTCTATGACGATCTCGGGTCGACAGACTACTCTGTACCAGTGTCACCGGAGAGTTGCCATCTGACGTATGGTATAATACCATCTGGGAGTTCTCGGCGAGTCCGTCCAGTGTACCCAGTCTCCACTGAGCACCCGTACACCATCCTTGATGTCAAAAACCGATGGATATGGGATCATCCATCGCCCATCATATGGGTCAAGATGCGTATACGCTAGTCTACTCTGGTGCATCGATGCCCTGTCTCGATACACCCACGACTAGGAACAATTATAGGATATACTCGTCGACTACCGTGGCCCCACTAGTATGATCTCATTATAGTCCCAGTAGTCGAGTACATATCCTAAGGGCTTTATCAACATGTAATATAGAGACAATCAGAGTACAAGTTTAGATAAAGTACAACCAGATAGCATAATATCATGTCGAGCAAGAAAGTCCTCCCTATATATGTCCTAGCATCCACTACAATATACATCGTATGTACAGTAATGGCCTCTAGGGCATACATATAACTAACAATCTCCCACTTGCACTAGGGCCATCTGTTATGGTATCGCATACCCAACAATTAGCTGCGGTTGAAGTATCTCATACTCAACCATCCCATAATAGTCTCTACTGGGAAAAAGGCCTTTGTGAGTGGATCCGCGCTGTTGTCCTCAGTGTCTACTCTCCTAACCTCGATCTCCCTGGAGATCAACCATCTCCATGATCAGGTGACACTGCCTAAGAATTATATCTGGATTCCTGATGGGACGGTAGTTCCTTGGCTAAAGCCACAACTCCATTGTCACACAATGGTAGGAACGAAGTTCATCTTATGAACTTATATATATCCAGACTGCCTCTTTGGTAGCATCCTTGGTAACGATGTATCTTGCCTTTAATCGTCTAGTATATCACGGTATCTAGCTTGGAACTCTTCCAACATACCGTCCCTCTACTGAGGGTATAGACAAGCCTGCGACTGACATTCAGTCGTCCTTATCACCCTGGAACTTTTCCAGTGATTCTCCCCAGGATCGATTGATACCATCTAACTACAACTAGTGAGTGTCCTAACATCCAATTAGATCTATCTCATAGATCCCAAACCTAGGATTTAGTAGGTATCACTTTGATCCTATATGGAGAATCCTTGTGATAAGCGGAGATTGACCGAGTGTAGCATAGGAAACTCCTTCCCTATCAAGAGTATGTCATCCACGTACTCTACGAGGATCACCACCATACTCCCTACTACCTTTTTGTATATACTAGGTTCATCTATCATTTTGATGAAGTCAAACTCTTTGACTACCACATCAAAACAGATGTTCCAACTCCGCGATGCCTGTTTTATCATATAAAACATCTTGCATACGTTTCCGCTGCTCCCACTGTCTACGAAGCCCTCTGGCTGTGTACTTATAGACGCTCTTTTCTAAAACATCACTTAGAAAAGCAGTCATGACACCCAACCACAAGATATCGTAGTCATGGTATGTAGCCGTGGCAAGTTGGATCTGGATGGACTTAAGCATAGCTTTGAAAGTCTCAACTTTTCCATGTACACCAAGTAATCTTCTCAAGATATACTCGCTCCTGATGGGGATTTAACCCTTCAGATAAAGCAACCAAAGTCCATACTTTGTTGGTGTATAAGGATTCCATCTCAGATCGATAAGCATCCAGCCATTCTTACAGAGTCCCACTCCTGATGGCCAGCTCGAAACTAGTTGGGTCATCATCTCATGATGCAATCCTCGCTCCCACTGTCATAGAGAAATCGAAGTATCTCTCAGGTGGGTGAGGAACCCTACTAGATCGGCGGAGAGGCTGAGGTTCGTTGGAAAATATTGAATCCTTTGGTTCTATCAAATCATCTGCTGTAGTTTGTATGGCTGGAACCATTCCAGTTCTACATAACAGACCTTTCCTCGAGCTTGTCCGGATTTTGCTTTTAGACACAAGCCGGACAACCCCAAATCTTAACAAACTTAAGATATGGGCTCTTCCCTTTCCATATCATATATGAAGTGGTAGGCAACTGATTTGATTTGAACCTTATTCAATAGGTATGCAGCTTCTCAAGTGCATAACTCCCAAAAGGAAATAGGCAACTCAGTAGTACTCATCATAGAGCACACCATATCACATAGGGTGCTATTGCTCTGCCCCGATACACCGACGTGCTGTGGTGTATACGGAGGAGTAATGCTGAGAGAGAATCTTATTCTCCTTTAGAACAGTCCAGGAATTCCGTGCTCAAGTATTCTCCTCCTTGATCACATCAAAGGACATAATACTTTTACCCGTATTTTCGGTTCTCTACTTCTAACTCATATTCTGTGAATATCTCAAAAGGTTCGGACTTGTGTTTCAACAGGAACATATGTATGAATCTTGAGAGATTATCAGAGAATGTAATGAAGTACAAAGAACCGGTCTTGGCATGTGTAGACAGGGGACCTTTCATACATCAACATGTATCAATCCCAAAAGTTCAGCAACTCTTTCTCTGTTTCCAACAAACAGAGCTGTGGTCATCTTATCTTTGTGACATTACAGGCAAGTTTCACAAGATGTAAATTCAAACTAATTTAAATATGCATCTATATGTAACTTCAGCCAGTCGGGTCGCATTGATATGACCTAGTCTACAATGCCTCAAGAAGGATTCGTTCATTTCTGAACTCTTCCTCTTGTGTGTGTTCCGTATACTAAGAACTGTAGTTTGATTTAGAACGTCAATGCTTTTAGATAACGTGCCTGAACCGATCAACTCTTGATATAGGAAATGTTCAAAACATTATCCAACAATACAAAATTATATCCTTTCTTTACTAATAAAGAGACTGATATGATTTTATATATCAGGTTCGGTATCTAATAATATTTGTTCAGAATCAATGTATTCTGGTAATACAGGGTGACAGTGACCAACAGACTTGGCTGCAACACTTGCACCGTTTTCTGTCTCATGAAACTTATCACCCGTTCTCAGTTCCTTACCTATCAGCCCATGTAACAGATTACATATACGGGATCCTGATCCGGTATCACATACCCAGGACGTAAAGGATACTGAGAAACAGTTTTGTGTAATGAACACACCCGAAGATGATGCATCAGCATGCACTTTCTTTTTTTTTTTTTTTGGGCGGCACGGGAAATCTGGTATTCCCCAATTTCCTGCTCTGTCTTATAACAATTATAAGTTGGAGCGGGACCAACGTTCCCCAGCTCAGTATAACAAGCGGGTTCGGTCAATATATCCGTTTTATTATCTTGATTAAGGCGTGATATGGTCGCTATCTGGAGAGAGAGAGAAGAAAACACTCAGCGTATGCTCTTGCAAGATTAGATTGGTTATCTAATATATCTAATCAGGATGTCTCCCACTGTTTCAGTCAAATCTTCCTTCAAACCCTAAAAGGAAAGACTAGCCGGGATTAATTACACGCTACAAGTTCGCCAATCTTTCAGCCAGGCCAGTGTCGGTACTTTGAGGGAGGTCCCCCGTGCTTTCGCACGAACCTAATTAAAGTAAACCTCGTTTTCCCAGAGGCGTAACCCCGTTAACACCTTTCTAGACACCTACTTGATCGGCTAATTGTAATGTGTAAAACTCTCCCAGGAGTAACTCTTACTCGCAGCGGGTATCGAGATCCAACTATCTCATAGAAGGTATGCAATCTTATTGCAAATTTCAACACTTTAAATTCCCAATAATATTTTTCCCCTAGCGATCTATGACCTTAACTAAGTCAACAAACCATAAATCGCAAGTCAAGTTCAACCCGTACATTTCCCGATTGAATTAAACCCACCCGTACGACCCTTAACTGAGTCAACAAAGCCGTACGAATACCCTAATCCAATCACATCTCATGTTTTAGCAGATAAACATTACTTAGCTACCGTACACTATGCCTTAACTAAGTCAACAAACATAGCACGAATACTAAATAATATCTATCTGAAATGACGGAGGGCTACGCAGGTTTTTCAGAAAACCCTGAGCGTAATGAACTTGATATCGTCGTAGAATCGAGTGATTTTAAATGGAGTGTATTTGAGGCTTTTCTAGTTTTGCTAAAGGAGTCACTCCCGGTGAAGGGATCGTCGGTCCTTTCCTCGTCGAATGAGGTGCGGGATATATCATATATATCACTGTGCAAAGCAAGAACTATAGAAGCAATCAAAAGACAAACCGAGTTTGTAGCATCTGCCAGTTATTGCTAAAGGAGTCACTCCCGGTGAAGGGATCTCGGTCCTTTCCTTATCGAATAAGGTGCTGGATGTTCTATAAGGAATACCGCTATGCAAAGCAAGAACTAGAGCTACCAGTTTTTATAAACAAGTTTCTACAACATCTTAGGTTTCTTTTATTTCATTAATCTCATTAATGAAGTCACACTTTAATTATTCTTCATAAGCATCTCTTTTGAAACGAAATCTGCAATATAACATATATCTCATATATATAATATATAAACATTCGTCTCAGGCAGTAATATGATCTCATCACAGAACATTGCAGCAGAAGAAACATATATGAAATATTGGATATACTAGGACGTCCGTGTTTTTAATACGAGCCTGTATAAAACACGGATTCCACGGTCGCGATGAATAGCCAAACCCACATCCCTAGACCCCTACGAGAGCGGCAAGTAACACTGTCAATTCTAGGGTTAGGAGACCCGGTCTCGACTCCTCGAGATGGTCTCTCACTGGACCCTAGAACCCGGTTACTTGTGCTCCCCGCCTTGGGTCTACCTTATGCGGAAAAGTAAATAATATACAACGGTGACATCTTCCGCTACCTGGAAGTGCCCCAATAAAAGAATATTACATACAAATGAATTTTACATGAATGAAAAAGAAAAACTCTCATCTCACATAAAACCCCCGGCTATTCAAACGCGACGATCCAATACAACATATCACAGCAACACATAATATCTCATATCATCAACGTAAGCAAGTATGCGTATCCCGATTGTCGTTGATGTATAGCAACGAAGCCGGCGATACACCACATACTACGCTTACGGTCACAGAAAAGAAAGTGTAAAACTACAACAGTTGGAATCCGCAACTTCTTTAGACATCGCATGCCTAACCAAATGAATTCCTTAGACATCGCATTCCTAACAATTATAAACCTCGCAGTTTATAATATTCAAATTAGTTATCTCATAACTACCTGTGGATTCCAAATATTGTATCACATTCCAGATAAATAGAAAAAGTTAAACTTTCCGATCGAATCATCAAGCACCCAAGATTTCCCCAATATATTTCAACACTTGAAAACAGTTTAAAAACATCCATTACATGCCATAGTACCAATGGTCCAGCCGTAGAAGGGTCAAGCCAACGCCTCACATGTGGCACGCCGTACTGCCCCAAACCCTAAGGTTCGAAGGGCAGTTCAAGACGGTCACATAATCGAGTTAAGGTTTGTTGTCTTCTAGAGGGTCCATCGCGTTACTTGCACGACTTAGAACATTCTTAAACATGAGGAAAAATCCAACTTTTGAAAAATTTTCCGACAGGAGAAAAAGTGAGTTATTGATATCCGTTCGAACATTTTAACAGTTTCTAAAAGTTATCCGGAAAACCACATAGACAAAATTTGATACCCCGATCGAAACACCGAATCCCTAAAACAACCTCAGAAAATTCAACTCTTGAATAAATTTTAAAATTACCCAGAAAATCCAGCATAAAATAATAGGAGTTACTGTGCAAACAGTGTACCATGACGTCACCTTTTCGCCGCGGAACCGCCGCATAAGGCATGCTTCTGCCGCGGTTCCGCCGCTAGATTTACTGTTCATCAAAATATTTTTGCGTCGTAATTCTTAAAATTTCCTGCTGAATTTTTTAAGCATTTTTAATTTCGAAAAACTCCAGATTTTAGAAAAAGTCCAGAGAGCAATTTGTGATCGGGTTTCGGGTTCGTTCGGACTTCAAACTCCGTCTAAACTTCGCCTAAAGCTCTAGCTTGGCTCTGATACCACTGTAGGGTTGCCAGGCACGCGCACAAGGTTCTACGAGGTATCAACCATGCCCGATTCAAAAATTAGCCGTGCCGAACAACCCGAATACGGAACTTTAAACTAGAGATTAGGCGAAAACAAGCATGCTAAACATTTTAACACTAAGTGAGAGGGATTACAACCTTTGTAGATCCGGTCCTTCACTTCATATGCTCCGTGTTGTGGTCCCTTCGCTGCGATCATCGGGTTCCGGGCTCTCGAGAGGTTCCACGAAGAGAAAGACGCAACATTTGCTTCCGATCTTCGATACTAAGATGATCTACCTCGAAGTTTCTTTAACACAAGCTAACACTCATGAAATGATGTGAACACCCTCATCTAAATGGCAAGGGAAGATGAGGATGATGAAGTAGGATTTTTGCTCTCTTTATTTATATTTTTCTCACATTTATCCATCACATGATCAAAGCAAGAAACCATTTTCAAGCCAAGAAGAAGAAGGAAGAAGATGATGAATAATCAATTATCCTTTTGTGATGAATAGGAAAATAATCATATGATAGAATTATGCAACCATGGTTCACTTAACCATTGTAGAGAATAGACTAGGGTTAGGGTTTGGGTTTGGTTAAAGCATGACTCATTTGAAAATATCTTTCACAAAACAAAATGAAAACCTTCTAGAAGCATCTAGAAAGTTTAACCCTAATCCAAACCCTAATCATGTTTAAACTCCACTAAACAAGTTGCATTATTTATCATATCATGTTACAATATTATATATCACATATATAATATTTATCGTAACAAAATAAAATAATACAATTAACATATATCGCATATATATCAATGTATTATCCGAGTGAGAAAAAGAATCTTTTAGTGAGCTAATATTAGTTAATGTCTTTTAATATATCATATATATTATTAAACATTAAATTATCGAATCAACACTTGATCCGACAATCCGGCTATATCGCATATAACCGACTAATATTTATCCGTACCGATTTATCGAATCAACACTTGATCCGATGACCCGGCTGATATCAAATATCGCGAGAATATAATACGGTATCACATATCGCATTATCCTCGGTCCCGCACATATCACATATGTGTTCCTACTCCGTTTTGCCTGAGTCAAGAAACCTCTGTGTAGGACTCTAAAGAATCGTCAATACGCCGGCAGTAGGTGATGATCATATCAAACACCCACAAGCTGCAAGCGGTCAACTAAACGTAACAGCTACCCAGGTATTGAGCGCTCAGAAGATCAACAAGCAAGCCTGTAACTTCTCCTGTGAATCCAAACAGTAACACTCCCGTACAGTCCGGTCTCGTCGTCTGATATGTCGCATATCTCGCCTAGGGGTGGTAAACGTCAGACCCCAGTAGCTCGATAAGTCGTGTCGATATGAGGTCTATAACAGTTCGAGAAACTACTGATAACACTTACCAGTAAATCTCAGCAACCCTGGCCAGGGATTTCCGGTTATAGCCAATCGAACACAGCACAACATCAACTCCCTATACCGGGAGAGACGAATCCCCTCCTATCGCTCATTGCCTCCATGTGATTCGGGACTGTACCCAAAAGCCACCTTTTTGCACGCCCTCTTGGACGTGGTATGATGGAAATCAAAGCACAGTGGGAATCACACAAGACTCTATGACGATCTCGGGTCGACAGACTACTCTGTACCAGTGTCACCGGAGAGCTGCCATCTGACGTATGGTATAATACCATCTGGGAGTTCTCGGCGAGTCTGTCCAGTGTACCCAGTCTCCAATGAGCACCCGTACACCATCCTTGATGTCAAACACCGATGGATATGGGATCATCCATCGCCCATCATATGGGTCAAGATGCGTATACGCTAGTCTACTCTGGTGCATCGATGCCCTGTCTCGATACACCCACGACTAGGAACAATTATAGGATATACTCGTCGACTACCGTGGCCCCACTAGTATGATCTCATCATAGTCCCAGTAGTCGAGTACATATCCTAAGGGCTTTATCAACATGTAATATAGAGACAATCAGAGTACAAGTTTAGATAAAGTACAACCAGATAGCATAATATCATGTCGAGCAAGAAAGTCCTCCCTATATATGTCCTAGCATCCACTACAATATACATCGTATGTACAGTAATGGCCTCTAGGGCATACATATAATTAACATCACTATACGGCTACGTCCAAGGAAACCCTTCACAGATGGCAAGACCCTTGACCGATGTCCCTCCACCTGCCGAGCCATAAACACACATGGCTGCTGGTGAACGGAAGATCGCGTCCAGCTAAATGGTCTGGTGCCAAATCATGTGAGAAAGGTCATGAAGGTAATTGTAAAGTATCGTCACAAGGAATACGGGGTGAAAATCCAATAATCTGGGCGGAAGTGCCAAATTAAAGGCAACGAAACTAACTCGCTTATAGGATCTAAAAAGGACCTAAAATCCTGGGATAAGCTTCCCAAAATCCAACACGTCATTCATCGGAAAGTCCATAGGAATTCATGATCTGTCCTACGAACTCGAATCTATGACCAACACAGTTGTCATAAGACCTCAGTTCGAAATGGACAATCCCCATCCTGACCTAACACAACTGGACCGTCTCCGAAGTCTCTAGACTAGCTGGGGTCCAAAGTCCTACTTACGCGAAGTCAGAAGAACAACAGACTGGTGATCGACACGACCTAACCCCTAAGCCTAAGGGTGGCCAATTGGAGTATCTCCTGATAATAGCTATCGAAGGAGAACCCTAACGATGGCGAGTGACGATCCCCAACTGTTGACGACAACAAAACAAACACACAACTTAACAAAGAATAACTGAGCAAACTGAGTATAACCGGATGACAAGAATCCGAATGGAGTCACACCCATGACCAAACTTGGGTAGAAACCATAACGAAATTCGTGGAGATCTGCTCCCATTCCCACTTCGGAACGGTAAAAGGTTGCAACTCTCCAGCCGGCCTCAGATGCTCGACTCAAGCACACAACAAGACTGACACCTTGAAACGAAACCTGAAACTTCTTTTTACATCCCTGTCCACTCGTAACCATCTCACAAGTCACGCCAAAGCTGGTGGAACTTGAATGCATAAAGAGAGTTGACAGATGTGCATGTTCTAGGATTGCACGTCTCTACCTGATAATGTCAGGTACACAAACGCGTCCCTAACTTAGCACACCTTTGTCACAATTCAAGGTCTCCGAATCATTACCCAGCCGAGTATGCTCAAGTATCTCTGACGTACGAGCTTCGACGGGCGGTGTCTCGCGAAAACGATTTAAGGAAAGTGGTTGGGCGCGGACATGAGCAAGCTGTCCCCTCCGTAGAGACGAACTCAAGCGGTACTCAACGATCACACAAAAACTGTAAATCTGCAGGAGACTAACACAACAATCCAAATCCGCTGCAGGAAGATGTACATTAAGCTCTAGTGGTCCGTGAAAATCTGACACGACTCTCAAACAAGTAGCGTCTCCAAATTTCCAACGCAAAACCACCGCGGCCATCTCCAGATCATGAGTGGGATATCCTTCTCGTACTTCCTCCAAATGTAGGGAAAGCAAAAGCGATATCTCTATAGTGTCACCTCAGTACACACTCGAGCCCACTCAAGAAACATTACAGTTAAACAACAAGGTCGCCCGAACCAAAAGCAAAGAAAGACTGATGCAGTTGTTAACTGAATCTTCAACTGCTGAAAACTCCGTACACATGCCTCAGTCCAAAGAAAAGAAACCTCCTTTCCGGTCAATTCAGTCGACGGTGCAGCACTACTCCAGCAATCCTGCATGAAACGGCGGTAAAAACCCTGCTAAGCCCAACAATTTGCGGATCTCCATCCTGCACACAAGTCTGGCCTAAGCTGTACGGCCACGATCTCCCTCGGAACCATCTCCCGTGACTACAAGACCTAGGAGTCAACACAAACGAGCCTGAAGAAACACTCCGAGAATTTAGTAACTGCTGGTGCTTTCCCAGCATCTGCATAACAAATCCTCAAGTGCTACTCCTGTCCCTCAAGACACATTAAGTAGACCAGAGTGTCGTAAATAACACAACAAAATCTGGTCGAGGAACGGCCCGCAGAAATCTGGTTCATCATATCTACGAATGCTGCTAGGGCATCAGGGAATCCAACGACTCACTGATACACCCCAAGCCCGTAGCACGCATAAGGCAATCTTCGGAATGCCGTCACTCCGAATCCGCAATAATGATGACCTGATCCCAAACACACTTAGAAAATGTCTCGCACTCTGGAGCTGATCGAAGAAATCGTCACGGCGAGGTGAAGGATACCTATCCGCACCGTAAGCTGGTTCAATTGACGATCCGTCGATACGCAACCCTGAACTGCCGTCTTTCTCCTCGACGAACAGAAATAGGAGCTTCCAAAAGCGAAACACTCAGACGCACAAACTCTCCAAACCAAAAATTCTGCAGCTGATCCTTTAGCTCCCAAGCTTCGCCGGCTCATCCGGAACAATGTCGGAAAAACTCTCGCACGAAAGGAACCCGTTCCAACAATCCCACTGTGGCTCCGGTATCACGAATGAACGCCAAGAATCCATGACATCCCCTCAGTAGCCGACTAGCGAAAAAGGCTGAATTCAAGCTGTGAGAGGCGGCACAACTATCCACCTGCACAACAAGAACTGACTTGCCGGGGAAAACAAAACCTGACTGTTTCCCCACGGTAGTCGACAGACGTCTAACACGTAGTTAACCAGTCCGTGCCCAGGAGAACGTCAAATCCAACATCTCAAGAAGGATCGAAACGTCGGACGAATCTCTATCTCCTATCCGCTTGGCACAAAACTGAAATACGTGTCGCGCAACAAAAGGATCGCTGACAGAAGTTAAAACAACTACTACGACTAATCTACCCAACCACGGTACAAGCAAGAGAAAAAACGAATACATGAAAAGAACATATAAACCAAGGGTACCTGAAAACTCCACATTGGACGTCTGCGCGTCCCGATGAGTAGAAGCAAACTCCTGTGTCTGCCCTCTACTCGCAGCTGGATGAACTCCTCTGGTAGACTGAGCCCTCCGAGCGAATCTTCCACGTCCACGGCCTCTCTGAAAACGATCCTGACGAGGTGCCAAGGAACAATCCCTGACGAAGTGCTGAAGGCTTCCGCATCGAAAGCATCCACGTGCTGACTGCTGACCATCCTGGGGATGAGAGCTGAACGACTGTCCTCGTCCTAAGCCTCTGCTACTCCCGCGACGGCCACAAAATCTGTCTCGACGACCAAACCTCTGTCTCTGGGCTGGTACGCTGGTACGAGTCCTCCACTGTCCTGGAACTCTCTGAGCCTCTGGAATATGCGCCTCATCAACTGGAGCTGCAACCACTGGTGCTATGTAGGTGACGGACTGCTGCATGCTGACCATAAGGGACAGTTGAGTAACAGGGGTGACAACCTCCTGTCGTAGCTCCCGAACGATATCAACCAAAGAACTCATCGTCTGGCGGAAGTCCTGCATCTCTACCAAAAGTCTATCCATAGTATAGATCGTAGGCTGATCCGTCTGCACCTGTGCAACTAGAGTGCCATCCTGGTCAGTACTCGTCTCACCCGAGCTAACTCTGACCTCGGCCCTCGCTGCATCGCTCTGAGTCCCCATAGTCATCGGCGGCAAGGCTATAAATAGATATAAGATGAGATTCGATAAGAATGAGGAAATCGAATCTCAAAGATATGAATCATCAAGGAAGGAATGTCAAGCAAATTGTACTTAGGTCACTTAATGCAAAGTACCGCGCTGTGGGTATGCTGCAGACATACACACACTACGTTACTCTGCTTAAGCTACCTACTCCATCGTACTAAGGTCATCCTACACTCCGAAAGGTAAAACCTAACGCTCTGATACCAACTTTGTCACGACCCAAAATTGGCCCGTGACGGCCCTAATACTACGCAACGCCTAAAGACGCAACGTAGTAAAAGAAAGCCAAACCCAGAAATCTAAACCATGAAAAATACGGAAAAGATAATATAAGTTTTGAAACAATTGAAATCGCAACCCAAATTCTTTAAAAGTCTTACTTTCTTTCTTTAAAATTTTAGCAACACAAAAATAATGACAGTAGAGAAAAAGCTGTATATAAAAGACATCAAATCCATAATAATACACATAACGTCCTCACCAAGTCTCTATGTCCACAAATACAATAGTAGATGGAGAGTACAAATACAACGAATATACAATATGAAATACGGATAACCATCTAACCCACCTAAGCAAAATGGTACTGTGAGCTGATGCGGTATCTGTAGCAAAAGATGGTAGCTGGATAGCTGAATAGAGGAATAGCCTGCCTCGACTACTTTGGGGAACAACCTGAAACACCTGTGGCACAACGGGGGTGAGTTGCCAACTCGTGAATAGAATAAAACATATGCAGGTAATCGCAGGAATGCACGTACAGCATGAATCTAAGATATGCGATTACAGAAGTAATATGTCATGCAAATGCTGAATAAGGAGAGTACGCTAGCAGGTACAATCAATATGTGAAGCAATAGTAACATGACAATAGTATGCAATAATCATGCAAAAGGACATGAGAATGTAGATATGCAACTATCATAAGGGTACACTAACAGGTACTGCCACTATATGAATCTGTGCATAAAAATAAGTAAGGGTGAGGTATAGGGTGGAATATGTCATTCCCACGGAAACCTGACATCGTGGCAGGATCACAATCCATTAAGACACTCAAATCCTAAATCCTCAATCAGCCCCCACATTGGGCTTCCACAATATATAAGTCTCGCATCACTTCAATGTACAATATCGAATAGCTCTCCTATATCTCGAATGTACAATTCAACAATCTCATTCATAGGTATGTCCAATATCCAATCCCAATGAATCACCTAATATCCCAAGTCAAATCTCAAGTAAGAATCTAACATCCTAAGGGTAAATACATAGAAATAAGTATGATGGGGGCAATACACATATATTAGCGTCCCATACCACTAATATTGGTGTAAGGGTATATATAACAACGACTAATCCCCTGTTATATATACAAAAAGGGGTTAAAGAAATATCATGAAAACAGTGTGCCAAGCATCGACACAGAAATCCTCGTATATCGGGCTCCGTCAGTCCGGATCGGCCCACGGGGTCCGTCTACGGTATCGGCCCTCAGCCCCGACAGTACAGATCCTCCCGCATCCATCTCTCGACTCTGGCCAGTATCCTCCGGACAACTGCCAGGTCCAACCAGTCACCGGTAGGTACTCGCCCGCCTCCAGGCTCAATCGGCAAACCCATCGATCTTCTTGCCGAGGGGAACCATACCGGGCCCCACCATGTACTCTCATACGGCAACCACACCTCGTATGGAGTATATAATCAGCACCGATAAAACTCATGGGGGACGCTCAAATATCATATCAAGGAAACCGGGTCGTTCCATGTATGCATAATTTCATGAACTCCCGCGGTTCCCAAATCCCGAAAACATCATATAAAATCCAGATAAACAATGTGCAAATCCAGGAATAACTGTATGCGATATATCTGAATGCGAGCAGGTAAACACAAGTATATAGCTGAACCAGATGTATGCGAAATCAAGATAAGGTACAGCTAAGTAACATCAGTAAATGTAAATATGCGACAGCAACTGAATATGTGTCTAACATACAGGTGTAGCAATGTATAGGTATCTACCTATAAGAACTGATGTCATATACCCCCCTGGGTATAAGAAGAATATGAGTAATATATCCCCCGGTATAAGTAAAATATCTAAAAGGTATACCTGTAGCTGTATCGCAAGGTGTAAGTGTACCTATCACTAAAGGTATGATACACTATAGGTATACCGGTAGCTAGATGTCATGTATGGTAAGCAATAATAGCTATAAGGGGTAGTGTGTGACATAGCAATTATTGACGGTGTGTGTGTAGCATACAATCCGTGCTCGTGCAACATGAACCGTCAATAATGTGTGCAGTGTCCTACGGCTGCTAGTCACAGTATATAACTATATCAAGGAAATGCAGTAAGGCGCAATTCTACAATGACGTAGAATGTGCGACAGGTAATTGAATCCTAGCCCAGACGCATAACGCCATGCGGGCGATTCCCCTGTAGATGTTAAATCTACTCACCTATACTCCACACTAGGTGAATCCTACCATCTGCTCCCCCTGTAGCCGTGTCCGTAGTTCCTGCCTGCACCCCTGCAAATACGACAAAGCAATCATATATAAGTCAAGATATTCCGCGAAACGCGATATCGAACCAAAACGAGAAACTCGCGTCGCGAACTAAACGCGCGTGTGCACGATACGCTGAATCGTGTGTGTACGCGTCTAAAACCATCGCGACACGCGGCGATACGCTGGATCACAGAACACACTCACGTATCGCGCGTATCGCGCAAACACAACGAAACACAAAAACGATATATAATCCCAGATTTTCCTACAGGTAAGATATCACAAAACTAGACATGCCAAAGACCTAGACAACACAACAGGAAACCCTACACCAAAACCCCAACATCCCACTTCCCTTCCTGGCCGCAAATTGCGGCCAGAATGCTAAAATTGGCGGCCTCAGATGGGGGTGGTGGGTTCGTGTTCAGGTGGTGTGCTCTCGACCTAGGTATCATGTCCCAGTCTTCTCAATTTTACTCTGCAAGGTCCGGGTCTATAGCAGATCACAGAAGTCACAATATCGCTTTAAAACACCAATTTTGCACAATTAAGAAACCCTATGGTATTTTAGTGTAATCTGGGGATTTCTCAGTTGAAGTGGCCTTATTAGCACTCAAATAAGCTAAAGTAGCTAACACAATCAACAATTTACCAAAATTCCACTTAAACACCATAATCTAGCACTAAACTAGCAATTTAACACTAATCGACACAAAACCACACACAACTAATCAAACTAAGGATTGGGTTCAGAAAATATACCCAATGCAACCCTAGGAAGCAGGAGATTGAGTGAATGGGGGAGGAAGAGAGCTTGCTACACTGCTGGGCTTCTGCTGCTGCTGCCAGAACTGCTGCTGTTGCAGTTGCTGCTACTGCTGCTACTGATGCTGATGATGCTGCTCCTGCTACTTGCTTTGCTACTGCTGCTGCTTCTCTCTGCTGCTGCTGCTTGCTACAGGTGAGTGTGTGTGTGTGTGTTGATGAAGTTGTTGCTGTTAATGGTGTTGCTTGCTGCTGCTTGCTGCTGCTTCCATTGTTGCTGTTGTTCTAGTTGTTTTTGCTGCTACTGCCACTGCTGCTTTCTGCTGATGTATGAGAGTGTGTGTGTGAGAGTGAGAGAGTGAAAGAATGAGAGCAATAAGTGTAAGGATTAGAATGAGAGGAATTCAAACACCCCCCTCTTCTCACTCTCTCTCACTTCATTAAAGAAGCATGGCACAAGCCATGTTGTCCCATACCTTCTCTCTCCCAAAGTCAACAATTCAACCATTTTATTAAAACCCTTTTTCATTATAACAACCAAAACCCTTAAACAAAACATAAAACTAACTTAAAGAGAATGGGTTATTCTATCATGCTAGCTAATCATGGTCTAACCCCATCTCTAAACCCTAGTTATCATGCACAAGTGTGTGTGCGCCTAACAAAATTCTAATAAAATACACAATAAATAGAGTAAAATATTTAAAACTTAATTTGGTAAACTTCTTATTAAAAACCATACACTAAAATATATTTAGCTACAAAACACAAAATCTAAGGTGTTACATTGGCACAACGGGGGTGAGTTGCCAACTCGTGAGTAGATGACATCTACGAAAAGAAATTGAATGCACGACGCTATCCTAGGTCATAATAATATACTAATATACTACTAGTCATCAAGTAAGACAGGATAATAAGCTACGTGTAAATACAAATACTCCGTGCTCGTGTCAGTGCCTTATATAGTACTATGTCATATGAATGAGTATGCATGCACCATGAATGTAAAGTAACCTATCCTGAAATCTAGATATATCTGTATAAGAAATCTTTAGCTTTTATCCTGGTAAAATGTGTATAGAAATCTGAAATATCAATGATGAAATCCATGGAAATCCGTGTCAAGCATCGACACAAAACATGTAAATCTCAAGTCTCAATATCTCATAGTCCCAATATCTCGGGCTCCGTCAGTCCGGATCGGCCCATATCATCAAATCTCACGACAACGGTCGGTATCCTCCGGATATCCGCCGCGCCAGACATCACCGGTAGGTAGCCTTCCCCTGCCAGGCTCATCGTCTACAACTCGATCTTCTTGCCCCGGGGTACCATACGGGGCCCACCATGTACCCGAGACGGTTCATCCACTCTTCGAATCGGGTCTCGAAATCCAAAAGAAAACATGAAATCCCATGGTGGACGACACATACATCACGAGAAAACCGCATCTTTTATTTTAACAAGAGAGGAGGAGAGAGAGAGAAGTTTCTATGTATTCTTGCGGTTTTCCCCAAAAATCCAGAAATCTCATATAAATCCAAAATCCCCAAAAATCACGAGTAAGTATATGATAAGTGTCGGCATATGCCCCATAATACTGCATGATAACATGAAAATATGAATGCATGAATGTCTAAGTAATAAATGCCATGACTAGACTAACATCGGAGAGTAATCATAATGCTATATCGATCTAGCTTTTTGCTGCTTCTTATCAATAAAAGATAATATGATCTAAAGTGTACGTGACATAGCAATTACCGATGATGATGTGTGTGAGCCGGCAAATAAGTGTGCGTGAATGATGCGCATCATCGGTAATGGTGCTGGTGTCCTAACAGGCAAAGTTTTATGCTGATTATAGAAACATACGTATGAACACGTACATTATGGATACGGTATGAATGTAAAGACGGATGTGTAATAACCACTCATCTGATGATATACAAGTACCACTACCACTATATGACTCGAAGCTAAACTAGTGTCCATCTAACCTCCTAAGGAACTAAACCCAAGCAAACTAGTTGATAAGAAATAGGAGTACACCTAAAGTCTGAGTCCATATCTCTAATAGTCGGCGATCCAGCCTCAATAGCGTCACGTACGTAGTACGATTTCCTCGAAACAAGAGTGCGGATCAATCATCACATCTATGCCTCGTACGGCATTTCAATATCGGGGTACGGGTCAAGTATCACTTACGTGTCTCATCATTCGTATAATATCATCATCAACACATGTCATGATCAAGGTGTTATACTGTAATCGCATACATCAATCATATATCATTGTCAGCATAAATATACATCGTTAATTTATCCTCAGAAATGTCATGTCACATATATCATATTTTGATCAAGTCACATATGTCAAGTCGTGATTAAGTCACTCCTATAAGGTATCGAAATGAAGTTACACCTTTATGATATCGCAATAAAGTTACACCTATATGATGTCGTAATCAAGTCACGCATATATCATATCAGAATTCAATCACATGCTACAGTCCGGGTGCTATTTTAGAGTCCCATGTACCTCAATATCATCACCACCCTTTATTATCTATGTATACTTATTCATTAACTCACTTCCTAATGATCCGCTAATATCATAACACGACCGTAGCCAAGAATCACGGCATCAAGCCCAGTTATACTGTTTTATTCCCGTGTATCATATCACATCATTGTATCACATATACGTATTGTGTATATATATATATACCTACACCTAGTCCTATATACATATATACACATACACGTATACACCACGTTGAGTCTCAGTGTGTGCGTGTGTGTGTATCTACCTAAAACCTATGAATCTCTTCCAAAGTATTCATCCTCTGGTATGGTCTTTCTAAATCAGTCAAGTCCAACCTAGGGTCACTACTAGGGTCCTACTCCCCGAAATTCTAAGGTCACGTCTGGCTTTCTAATGACAATAAGTACTTATTCCTATTCTACGCTTGCGGGGGTGCTAAACGCCATCCACCCGACTTCCCCCCGTAGATATACATCTACTCACCAGGTCCTTGTCTGCCGAAGACGGTGTCGCCATCCTCTTCTTCAACGCCCGCAGTCCACGTGAGGGGTACCTATACGCAAACATATGTAGTATTGTAAACTGAATCACGGACAACATCAAAACGACGCACGAAACGCGCACAGGTTAAAACCTATGACCCGCTCATGCAAAAGAACCAAATATCGCTCGATATCGGCATACAAACTCCGATTAATCGAGATAAATATCAAAAAACAACTCATAGTTTTAAAACTCATTACTTATAATATAAAACATGATTTAATTCATCGAAACCCTAAAACCATCAAATCGCCCGATTTCGTCAAACCCGAAAATGCCTATTTACCGTTTTACTTCAAAACTTGATGTTTAAATGAAGCTAATGGTCGTAATACATATTAAATAGCATAACTAGATTATTCAAACCACTAATATATTTTTTACACCTTAATTTGTATTAAATTGAAATTCTAGTTTGTAAACATGCCCGATTTCGGTATTTTTAAGCAAAATTTTACAATGTCACAACTAAACATGATTTTACATGTATTTACTTATTAAACTACAATTCATGATGATAATAATATAATGAAACCATAAAGTAGAATTTAAATCTCATTTAATTAAGAATTTCTAAAATCTAGTTTGCAAAATAGCATTTTTCTTACAATTTCTTAATTATCAATAAAAACTAGTAACCAAATTAGGTTTTTCATTGCACTAACAAGTTAATATCCTCATTAAAACCACAATATAGTGTTATAAACATTAATTGGAATTTTATTTCACTTATATATACAATATATAGAAATCTAGTTTACAAAGTTGTTTAATTTAAACAATTTTGGATAAACAATTTACAATATACCATCCATACAAGATTTTCCCATTCTAAAAATGTTAAACTAGTTATAATAACCCCACTTAATTAGTAAAAACTCTAACTTGATTTTACAAACCCTAACTTGAATTTTAAAACTTGTAAAGAGAATTAATTTATTAAATCTAAACATGCTTAAATGAAACATTTAATAACAATAAATCAAAAGAAAAAGATTTATACCTCCACAACATGAAATTCAAACATGAAAATAAGCCTCCAAAATGAATGCTTTCCATCTCCAAAATCCATGAAAGATGAGCAAAGAATAGAGGGTAGGAATTAATTAGGATTTTGTGGATTTTTATTTGGATTTTTGTAGGATTTTTGATGATTTTTGGAGTTAATTTAAATTTTGAAGATGGGGGGCTTCCATGGGGAGTTGAGGCCGGCCACACCATGGAGGAGGGAGAGGAGAGTGATAAAAGTGAAGAAGAGTGTAGAAACTTCACCCAAAATATCAACTTCTTTATGTCTTTTCAACAATTCATTTAATTTTTATCATTTCTTTTCTAAAACACCTAAAGAAAATTCTAGAATCATGGACAAATTTGCAAATAAATTTTGCATGATGAACACTAAATTCTAATATTCCATGGTTCATTTTTACAAATTAAACCCATTCAAATTTGTAATTTACACTAATTTAGTGTAAAAATAAAGCTTATGTTAATATTTAAAATAATTAATTTAGGAAAAATATTTAATTAAACTAAAAATTTATAAGTGACTAAATAAACAACATTTACTAGTAATAACATAATTAAAATAGGTATTTTTAAATTTATAGTGAAAAATAATTACGGTTTAGTTTTACGAAAAATACGTTTTTCTTTACCGAAAATCAAAAAATCACTTAAACGATTTTATTTATTTAATTATTTTTAAAACGTTACAATCTTCCTTCCTTAAAGAAATTCAGTCCCCGAATTTAAATTAAAACTCCCCCTCCAAATACTAAAACATTTAGCAAAACACTCAAATCGTCGGGGCTCTGAAATCATCAATACAAAATTAGAATCAACTCCGTCAAGCATAATGCAATCATCGGAGTTATGGCGAGAATAAAATATCAAAACCCAATATGAAAACCAACATGATATACATCAAAACTACAACTTATATATACTGCGCATCATAGTAAAATCGTCACAATATCTGGATAAAGAAGCATGCAAGAATCCCTTTTGAAAATCGCCGTGCGATGCACGTGTCACGGCATAACTAGCGGACGTTTTTTTAAAAAAAAAATAGCTATATATATATATATATATCTTTTATTTAACATACATGTCCCGTCTGGTTACTAAATCAAATAGTAATGATTATAAAAACATAATGCTCAAACTGAAATCAATCCCAATCACATCAATAAAATATCATGTGCGTCCGGTGCGCACTGAAATCGAAACCAAATACAGATACCACGAATACACACAAAAACAAACTAAGTGCAACAGGTGTGCACCAAAACATCTGTTAAGTGCAACGGGTGTGCACGACTCAATATCAGGTGCATCTAATCTGCACAAAACCCCGATTTAGTGCATCTGGTGTGCATAAAATCGCATCAAGTGCGCCAAGTATGCGCAAGAATCTCAATCAGGTGCACATGGTGCACGAAATCATACACCGAATATCAAAATCGAAATCACAGTACGAAAATGCATAAAACTAGGTCGAAGCATATGTAAAAATCATGTGTTACCATATGCAAGAAATCAAATCAAAATCTCAAAACGTATTAAAACCAAATCAAGTGCACTGGGTATGTACAAAACAACATCAATACAACCGATATATGAAACATGCATAGAATATAATGAAAGTACACATAAGAAATACCAATCGTAGAACAAAATCCTCAAATACCAAAATCCAACCAACGGAAATATGAAATTCAAATCACCAAGTCGCAATCGTAAACACTATCGTCAATGTGCGCCTCTTTCCTCTGATGTCGACTGCTTCAAACTTGTCTCTTCATAGGTGTGCTGACTGCGCTACCAACGGCAATACTCATGTCTAGAGTCTCCCACATGGTCGATCCCTTCACCTGATATCTGGACTACATTAAACTTTTCGATCGATCCATCAAAATCCCATAATTCCCCGAGAGCTCAACACTCAAGTACAGCTTAAAAATATCCGGTACATACCCCAACATCGATGGTCCAGCCGTAGAAGGGCAAACCCAAGTCTCACTAATGGCACCGCGGAACTGCCGTAAACCCTAAGGTTCAAGGGCGTTCTCGTGGTCATTATGTCGAGTTAGGGTTTCATTCTTCTAGAGGGTCCATCGAAATACCTGCATGTTCTTCCGAATACCTTAAACTTGGGAAAATGGTTTTCTGATAATCGTTCGAACCCTTTAACTTCGTCTGGACGGCATGTGAATACCCTTCGTCCGCACGCTAAGCAATGCTTCAATCCTCAAGAATAACTAATACCCTAATGGCTATCGCATTCGAGCCGCAGCTCCCTCTGCCCGTGCGCCCGTGGTAACAGAAACCACCCACCAATATCGACGATGATAGATCAAAGGAACGAATGAAATACGGTACAAAGAAATGTACATCCTAAAGCTCCTTAAGCAGAGTAGCGTATCGTAAGTATGCCGCGGACCATACCCACGGTACGTTACTCTACCTAAGTCGCCTACTCCATCAACCAAGGGTCACCTAGACTTATACAAGGTTAAACCTAGCGCTCTGATACCAACTTTGTCACGACCCGAAAGTACGGAACGTGACCGGCACTTAGATTACGAAACGTCTAGAGGCGCAACGTAACCTAAGTAAGCCGAAGCCCAGAAATCTAAACCATATAAAAGAAGAAGAAGTAAAAGAAAACATGAAGAAAACAAGTTTAAAAGCATCAGCAAATTTTCCCAAAAATTTCGGCAGAGTCTCCTCCGTAAAAACTGGCCCCAAACGGGTACAACAAGTATAATATACACAAACAATAAAAAGCATCCCCAAACGGGAGCTAGCTTAACGCCAACCGGCAGAAATAACCACAACAAGTACAATAATATACAACGCCAAAGGGCGAGGCTCAAAACTTAAAAGAAAACAAAACCACCAGATATCATAATAATACAAGCGCGACTCTAAGGTCGAAACAAATAAATGGTCCAGTAATCTATCAAGTAATACAAGTTTGGTTGATGGAGCTTACTAGATACAAATGAAATAATAAAAATACAACGGCGGTCCAGATACAAATGAACCAACCTACCGTGCAAATCACCCTGAATGAAAAGATATGCCAGGAAGCTGCCAGGAAAACCTGTACATCGAACCTGTAATAAAATTTGGCACAACGGGGTTGAGTTGCCAACTCGTGAGTAGAAGACATCTACGAAAAGAAATTGAATGCACGACGCTATCCTAGGTCATAATAATATACTAATATACTACTAGTCATCAAGTAAGACAGGATAATAAGCTATGTGTAAATACAAATACTCCGTGCTCGTGTCAGTGCCTTATATAGTACTATGTCATATGAATGAGTATGCATGCACCATGAATGTAAAGTAACCAATCCTGAAATCTAGATATATCTGTATAAGAAATCTTTAGCTTTTATCCTGGTAAAATGTGTATAGAAATCTGAAATATTAACGATGAAATCCATGGAAATCCGTGTCAAGCATCGATACAAAACATGTAAATCTCAAGTCTCAATATCTCATAGTCCCAATATCTCGGGCTCCGTCAGTCCGGATCGGCCCATATCATCAAATCTCACGACAACGGTCGGTATCCTCCGGATATCCGCCGTGCCAGACATCACCGGTAGGTAGCCTTCCCCTGCCAGGCTCGTCGTCCACAACTCGATCTTCTTACCCCAGGGTACCATACCGGGCCCACCATGTACCCGAGACAGTTCATCCACTCCTCGAATCGGGTCTCGAAATCCAACAGAAAACATGAAATCCCATGGTGGACGACACATACATCACGAGAAAACCGCATCTTTTATTTTAAAAAGAGAGGAGGAGAGAGAGAGAGAAGTTTTTATGTATTCTTGCGGTTTTCCCCAAAAATCCAGAAATCGCATATAAATCCAAAATCCCCAAAAATCACGAGTAAGTATATGATAAGTGTCGGCATATGCCCCATAATACTGCATGATAACATGAAAATATGAATGCATGAATGTCTAAGTAATAAATGCCATGACTAGACTAACATCTGAGAGTAAGCATAATGCTATATCGATCTAGCTTTTTGCCGCTTCTTATCAATAAAAGATAATATGATCTAAAGTGTACGTGACATAGCAATTACCGATGATGATGTGTGTGAGCCGGCAAATAAGTGTGCGTGAAAGATGCGCATCATTGGTAATGGTGCTGGTGTCCTAACAGGCAAAGTTTTATGTTGATTATAGAAACATACGTATGAACATGTACATTATGGATACGGTATGAATGTAAAGACGGATGTGTAATAACCACTCATCTGATGATATACAAGAACCACTACCACTATATGACTCGAAGCTAAACTAGTATCCATCTAACCTCCTAAGGAACTAAAGCCAAGCAAACTAGTTGATAAGAAATAGGAGTACACCTAAAGTCTGAGTCCATATCTCTAATAGTCGGCGATCCAGCCTCAATAGCGTCACGTACGTAGTACGATTTCCTCGAAACAAGAGTGCGGATCAATTATCACATCTATGCCTCGTACGGTAAAATCCATCGTACGTCATCTCAATATCGGGGTACGGGTCAAGTATCACCTACGTGTCTCATCATTCGTATAATATCATCATCAACACATGTCATGATCAAGGTGTTATACTGTAATCGCATACATCAATCATATATCATTGTCAGCATAAATATACATCGTTAATTTATCCTCAGAAATGTCATGTCACATATATCATATTTTGATCAAGTCACATATGTCAAGTCGTGATTAAGTCACTCCTATAAGGTATCGAAATCAAGTTACACATTTATGATATCGCAATCAAGTTACACCTATATGATGTCGTAATCAAGTCACGCATATATCATATCAGAATTCAATCACATGCTACGGTCCGGGTGCTATTTTAGAGTCCCATGTACCTCAATATCATCACCACCCTTTATTATCTATGTATACCTATTCATTAACTCACTTCCTAATGATCCGCTAATATCATAACACGACCGTAGCCAAGAATCACGGCATCGAGCCCAGTTATACTGTTTCATTCCCGTGTATCATATCACATCATTGTATCATATATACGTATTGTGTGTATATATATATATATATATATATATATATATATATATATATATATATACCTACACCTAGTCCTATATACATATATACACATACACGTATACACCACGTCGAGTCTCAGTGTGTGTGCGTGTGTGTATCTACCTAAAACCTATGAATCTCTTCCAAAGTATTCATCCTCTGGTATGGTCTTTCTAAATCAGTCAAGTCCAACCTAGGGTCACTACTAGGGTCCTACTCCCCGAAATTCTAAGGTCACGTCTGGCTTCCTAATGACAATAAGTAATTATTCCTATTCTACGCTTGGGGGGGTGCTAAACGCCATCCACCCGACTTCCCGCCGTAGATATACATCTACTCACCTGGTCCTTGTCTGCCGAAGACGGTGTCGCCATCCTCCTCTTCATCGCCCGCAGTCCACGTGAAGGGTAGCTATACGCAAACATATGTAGTATTGTAAACTGAATCACGGACAACATCAAAACGACGCACGAAACGCGCATAGGTTTTAACCTATGACCCGCTCATGCAAAAGAACCAAATATCGCTCGATATCGGCGTACAAACTCCGATTAATCGAGATAAATATCAACAAACAACTCATAGTTTAAAAACTCATTACTTATAATATAAAACATGTTTAATTCATCGAAACCCTAAAATCTATCAAATCGCCCGATTTCGTCAAACCCGAAAATGCCCATTTACCGTTTTACTTCAAAACTTGATGTTTAAATGAAACTAATGGTCGTAATACATATTAAATAGCATAACTAGATTATTCAAACCACTAATATGTTTTTTACACCTTAATTTGTATTAAATTGAAATTCTAGTTTGTAAACATGCCCAATTTCGGTATTTTTAAGCAAAATTTTACAATGTCACAACTTAACATGATTTTACATGAGTTTACTTATTAAACTAAAATTCATGATGATAATAATATAATGAAACCATAAAGTAGAATTTAAATCTCATTTAATTAAGAATTTCTAAAATCTAGTTTGTAAAATAGCATTTTTCTTATAATTTCTTAATTATCAATAAAAACTAGTAACCAAATTAGGTTTTTCATTGCACTAAAAAGTTAATATCCTCATTAAAACCACAATATAGTGTTACAAAACATTAATTGGAATTTTATTTCACTTATATATACAATATATAGAAATCTAGTTTACAAAGTTGTTTAATTTAAACAATTTTGGATAAACAATTTACAATATACCATCCATACAAGATTTTCCCATTCTAAAAATGTTAAACTAGTTATAATAACCTCACTTAATTAGTAAAAACCCTAACTTGATTTTACAAACCCTAACTTGAATTTTAAAACTTGTAAAGAGAATTAATTTATTAAATCTAAACATGCTTAAATGAAACATTTAAAAACAATAAATCAAAAGAAAAAGATTTATACGTCCACAACATGAAATTCAAACATGAAAATAAGCCTCCAAAATGAATGCTTTCCATCTCCAAAATCCATGTAAAGATGAGCAAAGAATAGAGGGTAGGAATTAATTAGGATTTTGTGGATTTTTATTTGGATTTTTGTAGGATTTTTGATGATTTTTGGAGTTAATTTAAATTTTGAAGATGGGGGGGCTTCCTTGGGGAGTTGAGGCCGGCCACACCATGGTGGAGGGAGAGGAGAGTGAGAAAAGTGAAGAAGAGTGTAGAAACTTCACCCAAAATATCAACTTCTTTATGTATTTTCAACAATTCATTTAATTTTTATCATTTCTTTTCTAAAACACCTAAAGAAAATTCTAGAATCATAGACAAATTTGCAAATAAATTTTGCATGATGCACACTAAATTCTAATATGCCATGGTTCATTTTTACAAATTAACCCAATTCAAATTTGTAATTTACACTAATTTAGTGTAAAAATAAAGCTTATGTTAATATTTAAAATAATTAATTTAGGAAAAATATTTAATTAAACTAAAAATTTATAAGTGACTAAATAAACACCATTTACTAGTAATAACATAATTAAAATAGGAATTTTTAGATTTATAGTGAAAAATAATTACGGTTTAGTTTTATGAAAAATACGTTTTACTTTACCGAAAATCAAAAAATCACTTAGACGATTTTATTTATTTAATTATTTATTTAATTATTTTTAAGACGTTACATGTTGGGTGTTCATATGTAGCATAGATAGATGCGTTTGTTTGGGACAGTCGTATTAACTTGTTGACCTTCGTCAAGGGTATATACGGGTAGGTTCAAATTAACTTGGACAATGACGCGTAGAACTTGACATATGACTTATGATTTGTTGACCTTCGTCAAGGTCATAAGGGCATGGGGCAAAAATCCACCTCGGGAGTTTCAAAAGAACTGAAACTTGCTAGCGCTGCATACCATTTGGAGTGTGATGATTCTGGTAGGATCCTTCAGTTTTGTTACGCAATGATATTTGGATCCCGATCCTACTATGAGTATATGCTACTCCTCCGGAACTTTTTCGCTTAACGATCAATGCTATAAACCAAGTAGGTGTCTAGAAAGGTGTTAGCGGGGCTACGCCCACAGGGAAAATAGGTTATTTAATTAAGGAACTTCGCGAAAGCGTTGGAAAACCTCCCTCGAAGTACCGACACCGGCCTGGCTGAACGGTTAAGCAAGTATTGTACGGTGAGATTGATCCCGACTAATTCTTCCTTTATGGTTTGAGGAGGGATTTGAGAGACAGTGGGAGCCATCCTGTTTAGATAAATTAAAAACCAACCTAAACTTGCAAGAGCATCATGCTAAAGTGTTTTCTTCTCTCTCTCTTAATTGCAGCGACCAAGTGACCAGACATAGGTTACATCTAGATAATAAAATGACTGAATCTGACTGTTATGACTGGCAAAGGTCTGTCCAGATGTCCATTGCCCATGACAAGCTGGGACACCTCTTGACTGATCCAACCCCTGCCGTCTCAGGTCCAGTTTCCCCTGTCATGGATGTTCATATCCGCGAGACATCGGAAAAGAACTGTGCGAAAGCCAAGTGCCTCGTGTTAGCCCCAGTTGATGGTGCATACCAGAGGCAGCACGAGAAGATGGACTTAGTTTCTATCTTCCTCCATAACAAAGATTTATATGGAGAGCAATCTCATATCGCAAGATATGAGACCTCGAACGAATTGCTTCCAGCGAGGTTGGCTATCGGGTCATCTGTAAGGGGCAACGTCGTTACAGAGACCAGCTCTTTTGAGCTCACGGACCTGAAGACCACGTTGAAGAACGGGTCAGATGCCGACTTAGTTCAACAATCTCTACCTACTACCCTGAAGGAAACCAGGGAAGTAGAAAGAAAGTGAAGGGCAGAAGTTTCGGGACTGGATGTAGTAAAAGAGGGATGTTCTTATTGTTACAGGAATGAACATTGGCAGAAGGATTGCAGGGCTTGCAAAGCCAGTAGCCAGAATTCGAAGCATGTTGTGGCTTCGGCTTCGGGTGTGTTTGTAATTGAGAACTGTATGTCAGTTAACCCTACTTCCTAGGTATTGGATACCAGATCAGGATCTCATATCTGTAATTCGTTACAGGCTCTGAGAAACCGTAGGGTTATCAAGAAAGGTGATATGACTCTCAGGGTTGCTAACGGAATGAGCATGTACGCTGAATCCGTAGGGGAATATCATCTTGGACCGACAACTGGGCAGATATTGATTCTGCGTAACTGTTTTTATGTACCAGGTGCGACTTGTAATATCATATCTGTATCCTTACTTTCTAGGGAAGGATATGATTTTACTTTTGTAAGCGATGTAGTAAACATCCACCTAAATCAAGTTCTGATTGGGTCAGGTACATTAGAAAACGGTATATACGTATTAAATCAAGCTCAAATTTTCAGTGTCCAGAACACACTTAAAAGAAAGTCTCCGGAAACAAATCAGGCTTTCTTATGACATTGTAGACTGGGTCACATTAATGAGACACGGTTAATAAAGTTACATAAAGAGGGATACTTGAATCCGTTTGAGTATCAGTCTTATGCCACTTGTGAATCTTGTCTCATGGGAAAGATGATAAAGACTCCGTTCACTGGACACGGAGAAAGAGCAAGCGAGGTCTTGGGACTCATACACAGCGATGTGTGTGGTCCAATGTCTACACATGCGCGAAGTGGTTATTCATACTTCATTACTTTCACAGATGATTTCTCTAGGTATGGTCATTTCTTCTTAATGAAGCACAAATCCTAGGCCTTTGAGAAATTTCGGGAATACAAGAATGAAGTTGAAAAACAAACAGGAAAAAGTATCAAGACACTGAGATCTGATCGAGGTGGTGAATACTTGAGTGCCGAGTTTCTGGGCTACTTAAAAGAGAAGGGAATTCTCTCTCAGCTTACTCCTCCATACACACCACAACACAATGGTGTATCAGAAAGGCGGAATCGAGCCCTATTGGATATGGTTCGTTCCTTGATGAGTAAGGCTGAGTTGCCGCGATCCTTCTGGGGTTAAGCACTAGATACAGCTCCATATCTCTTGAACAAGGCTCCAACCAAGACTGTGCCTACCACCCCATATCAGATGTGGAGTGGAAAGAAACCCTGTCTTAAGTACCTTAAGACATGGGGATGTCCAGCTTTTGTAAAGAAGCAGCATGCGGACAAGCTCGAGGCACACTCAGTACTGTGTAAGTTTGTGGGATACCCAAAGAACTCCAGGTGGTATCTTTTCTATTCCGCAGAGGAACAAAAGGTTTTTGTTTCTCCGCATGCCCACTTCTTGGAAACTGAATTTTTAGAAAATCAGATAAGTGGGAGCGTAATAAAACTGGAAGAAATTCCAGAACCACAAGCTATTACTGAAACCTTGGTAGAACCAGAAGGTTCAGGAGAACCGGACATCCCAGCGCCACTCTGCAGGAGTAGTAGGCAGTCTCATCTGCCCAAGAGATACTACGGTTTTCTCATAGACGGGGATGGAGAGGATTGTACCATTGACTATGGTGAACCTACTAGCTTCCAGCAAGCCATTCAGAGCGGTGACTCGGTAAAATGGCTGGATGCAATGCGGACCGAGATGGAGTCCATGTACACCAACAAAGTTTGGACTTTGGACTTTGCTCCAGAAGGGGTAAAATCCATAGGTTGCAAATGGATCTTCAGAAAGAAGATTGGTGTAGATGGGCAGGTTGAAACCTATAAAGCTAGACTTGTAGCAAAGGGTTTTCGTCAAAGACCTGGTTTGGACTATGACGAGACCTTTTCTCCAGTGGCTATGCTCAAATCCATTCGGATCTTTCTTGCCATTGCTGCCTTCCACGATTATGAGATCTAGCAGATGGAAGTAAAGACGGCTTTCCTAAATGGAAATTTGGAAGAGTGCGTCTTTATGGATCAACCGGAGGGATTCATTCAGAGTGGGAGCAGCGGTAAAGTGTGCAAGTTGCTCAAGTCCATCTATGGACTGAAGCAGGCATCGCGGAGTTGGAACATCTGCTTTGATGATATTGTCAAGAAATTCGACTTTATCAAAAACCCAAATGAACCATGCATTTACAGTAAGATTGTAGGGAGAACTGTGGTATTCCTCGTCTTGTACGTGGATGGCATTCTCCTAATAGGAAATGATATTCCTATGCTACAGTCAGTCAAAGGATTCTTGTCACAGAGGTTCTCCATGAAGGACCTGGGCGATGCCAACTACATTCTAGGGATCCAGATCTATCGTGATAGATCTAAGAGGATGTTGGGACTTTCACAGTCGAGGTACATAGACACCATACTAAAAGGATTCAGTATGGAAGATTCCAAGCGCGGTAATCTACCGGCTTGTCACGGAATCACCCTCTCCAAAGAGATGTCTCCCAAGACTGATTTGGAAAAGGCTCGCATGTCATCTATACCCTACGCATCTGCGGTAGGCTCTATAATGTATGCGATGTTATGTACCAAACCAGATGTAGCATACGCATTGAGCGTTGTAAGTCGGTATCAGTCGGACCCAGAGGAGAAACACTGGATAGCAGTAAAGAACATTCTCAAGTACCTGAGAAGGACTAAGGAGATGTTCTTGGTGTATGGCGGAAAAGACCTCCAGATCGAGTCCTTTGCTGACTCCATCTTCCAGAGTGACAAGGATGACTCCAAGTCCATGTCGGGTTATGTCTTTACCCTCACTGGAGGGGCGGTTTGCTGGAAGAGCTCCAAGCAGGAAACTGTTGCTGACTCAACTATAGAAGCGGAGTACATAGCTGCTTGCGATGCCGCAAAGGAAGATGTCTGGATGAAGAAGTTCCTCACGGAGCTTCAGGTGGTTCCTACCAATGTTGATCCAATACCTCTGTATTGTGACAACAACGGCGCTATAGCTTTAGCGAAGGAACCCAGGTCCCATCAGAAGTCCAGGAACATTTTGAGGCGGTACCACCTGATCAGGGAGATCATAGATCGCCGGGAGATCGAGGTGAAGAGAATAAATATGGAAGATAACACTGCTGATCCATTCACGAAGGCCATACCCCAGACTCAGTTCGAGCGGCTGATCGAGATGATAGGTCTTCGATACGCCAGTACATGGCCCTAGTGCAAGTGGGAGATTGTTAGTGTATATGCCCTAGAGGCCATTACTGTATCATAGTAGCTTGTATATTACTTAATGGAAGCTTTGGATATTCACAGTTGTATAGACAATCTTGCTCAAAATGGTAGTATGCTACTTGGTTTGTTTCTACTTTAATATGTGCATGTGTTTCTTTTAGCATATCGCTTATACATATTAGTAGAGCCCTTAGGATCTTTGCTTGATTACCAGCGTTGTGATGGCAGTCACACTTGTGGGGGCTGGGTAATCTATAAGCACATCCTTATACAGTTCCCTAGTCGCAGGACTATCGAGACAGGGCATCGATACTCCGGAGTAGACTAGCGCATGCGCTTCTCATCCCAGCTGGGGAGATGGTCTGTCCCACAGCCATCAGTACGTCGTACTGGTGATAGTATGTGGGTGCTCGTTAGGTTACGAGTACACTGGACAGGACTCGTCGGGAACTGATGGTTGGTATTATACCTATCGTCAGTTATCAGTTCCCAGGTGACATGAGTACAGCTTAGTCCGTTGACTTGACAGTGTCACTTCGCCTCGAGTGTGTTCCCACTGTTCTTTGATTACTACCCTACCACGGCTCAAAGGAGTCGTGCAAACAGGTAGTAGTTGGGTGCAGACCCGAAGCTCTTGGAGGCAGTGATGGTTAGACATGATTCTTCTCTCCCGGTATTGGGGGTTGATATCGCGCTGTGTCTAGGAGAGCCATTACACAAAGTCCCTGGCCAAGGCAAGCGAGATAGACTGGTAGGTTTCCAGTGTTATCTCAGGTGTTCTGGGCTACACTCCGACACGACTTGTACCGCTAGTAGGGGACTGACGTTTACCGCCCACCTAGGCCCGCCATGCGTTGTATCAGACGAACAGACCGGACTGTACGGAGATTGTCACATACAGGCTCAGTAGGAGTTCGGATGGGTTTACCTCATCGGCCTTCTTATCGATATCTACCTGGGGTCCGTTATGTACAGCTAGTGCCGCTTGCGGTCTGTGGTTAAACCCACTGCCAGCGTAGTGTCGAGTCTTTAGAGTCCCACACAGAGAGTTTCCCTGCACTGAGCGAAACGTGTAGAGACCGTATGGTTTTACGGCAGGGCTGCGATCACTTACGTACACTTGTGTGCGTATGCTGTTCGGGCAGGCAATACTAGTGGGCTTTGGTTTAAGCCGGATCCTAGTATTGCACGGATGGATTTGTTTTGTCTTCTGTGCATCGCATTCTACGGAATGCGGATGCGGGTGTGTATGCACAGTTTTGAGGAGCGATGAAGGAGGAGGTGCCTCATTAGGGTTTTGGCAGTTGGTTCGGCCAAAACCGTTATGTGGCAGGCTCATTAGGGTTTTGGCAATTCGTTCGGTCAAAACCATTATGAGCCGCGGGCATTATTTACTAATCCTTTTAGTGATAATTATATGATGGCTAGTTGCTTTGACCATTTGACCATCTTGACCACTCTTGACTTTGTTGACCAGTTGACCAAAGTTAACCTTGACCTTCATGAGAGGTCTACACTCTTCTTTGGTTTTCTTTTTCATTTTGGATTATGAAAATAGTCATCTCAATGTAGCCATCAACTTTATCATGATAGGATTAGTAATGATGATGTTTAGTATTATTGCAACCATGGTGCCTTTTTTCTTGAGTAGATAATTTCATTTTTTTTTCTCATTCTCTCTCTTGTAAGAAGAAAAAAAAATGAGCTCTCATGGTTCCTAGTTCTCCTTCATCTTCCTCCTCTTGATAAATTCTTTTGATCTCATGTGTTGAGAGAAAAAGAATCCACAAAGACAAACACATCCATCAACCTCTTCTACATAACCTAGGACTTCAAGACTAGGGATCTTGTTGCCCTAGTTGCCTCGGCTCGAGGTGGAGCTCGGTGTACATCTCTCGGGTGGATCGTCTTCGACTCAAGAAGGCCGCGGAGGTGACCAAGATCTGGATCGACCCTCGGAGCGTGGATGGATGAGCCGGACAGCGGAGAGAAGACCCGAAGGACCGGTTTCGTGAGGTATAATTTCTACGGCATAGTAGTTAACGCCTCTAGTAGTTTGCTAGTTTGTAGTTTAGCAAAGATCCGGCTTTTAGTCCATGTTGCCTTTGCGCCAAAAATTGTTTTTCGCCGTTTCCGCCTCCCCGTAAGAACCGGGGTGAGCAACGTGGACTTACAACACTTGCATACATTCATTCTTTTACCTGTGCTTATATGGGGATATGTATACACACACACACACACATGGGTACGGGACTATGTATATATATATATATATATATATATATATATGTATACGTATACATATATACGGATTTTGAGGATAGTACTTGGGATTGGAGATGAGTCGATGAGATTAGGCTTGAGGCCGTGAGATCGGTGATGTGACATGGTTCGTATTGGAGATACGACATGATGTTTTAGCGGGTCCTTTTGACGTGGTGTTTTCATACACACGCATGCATATACATATGTGGTATCAGTGTTGTACTAGACGTAGATCAGTACCCCGTATCATGATATTTGATAAATAGGATACCAGATGAATAATGTGATTGTGTGACATTGACCCGTACCCAGATTTGGGATACCGTACGACGGATTTACCGTACGAGCTAAATTGATGATAGATCTGCACTCTTGACTTGAGGATGTCATATTATAGATATTGTATCGTATGGGATACTTTTGAGGCGGGATCACCGACTGTTATATTTATATTTATATATATGTATATATATATATATGTATCGACTCAGATGTTAGGTGGTTCCCTTACCTCTCGATCAGTCTTTTAGTTTCGCCCGGTAGTTTACTTGTAAATGATAGATTAGATTGGAGTCATACCTATTTCAAAAAAACTAACGAATCGTGAGTATTTTTAAAGACAGGCCAAGGGATTCTACGGATATTTCAAAGGACGTACGTTTTCTTAAAAACACCGTAGTCCCTATTTTCTAAACACACGATTCGTATTATTTCAAATGGCAAAACTGTACGACTCATACTTAGACATATGTAGATTCCTTATCATTGTATTTGATATTTAGCTCCCGCATATTCTTACGCTCGCATCGCATTGCATGCTTATATTGTGTTTTCATATGTTAATATTGAAATCATGCGGTCAGGACACCAGCACCATTACCGCTGATGCGTATGTTCCACATACACTTACTTGCCGGCTCACACACATCATCATCGGTAATTGCTATATCACGTGCACTTTAGAGAATATTATTCCATTGACATAGCTTGTTAGCTGATAGTTTCGACATGATATTAGTGTACTTGCTTTATATGTTAGGTTAGACATTTCACTTATTACTTGCAAATTCATGCATATTATTGTTCACTGTTATGCAGTATTATGGAGTTTTATGCCGATATTCACTGTTTATTTACTATCGATTCTTGGATTTCAGATTTTTATGAGATTCCTGGATTTTGGAGAAAACCGCAAGAATATATATAAACTTCTTTCTCTCTCTCTCTCTCTTTTTAAAATGAAAAGTGCGGTTTTCTCGTGATGTATGAGTCGTCCACCATGATGTTTTCTCAGTTATGAGATGGATTTCGAGACCCGATTCAAGGAGTTGGATGAACCGTTTGCGGGTACATGGTGGACCCAGTAAGGTACCCCGGGGAAATAAGATCGAGGTGTAGACGATGAGCCCGGTAGGGGCAGACTTCCTACCGGTGATTTTACCTGGCGCGTCGGATATCCGGAGGATACCATTCGTGGTCGTGTGATTGATGATAGGGGTCGATCCGGACTGACGGAGCCCTAGATAGTGAGACTTGAGACACTGAGATTTGAGATTTGATATATTGAGGTATTGAGATTTGATGATACAGGCCAGTCCGGATAGCCGGTGCCTGAGATATTGAGATATTGGGATTTATGTTTTGTGTTGATACTAGACACTGTTTATGTTGATTCATTGATGATACCTTGTTTTAATTATACAGAAATCTCACTAAGTTAAGAATGAAGTTTCTTCATTTACATTTATTCTGTTTTCATGCATTCATACCTCACATATGATATGTTGTTACCTGAGGCACTGACACGAGCACATAGGATTACACTTGGTAGATGTTTACCCTTACCATCTTTTCATGCTTCAGACTTTATCATTTGAGGTTATATTTATTATTGATCGTATTGACCTAGGATTGTTTCAAACATACGATTTCTGCTCGGTGATGTTTTCTACTCACGAGTTGGCAACTCACCCCCGTTGTGCCACAGTTTCTTGCAGGTTTTGCCGTACAGGTTCCGTTACGGCTTTGCTGGCACACTGCTTCATTTCCGGGTGATTGCTTTGGTAGGTGGGTTCACTTATATCGTGACCACTATTGTACCTTTATTTTATTCAGTTGTATCTAGTAACTCCATCAACCAAACTTGTATATTTATTTAGACTTAGAGACCAGTGATGTATATTCTTTCGACCTTACAGTTTTGTTGTATTATTGTGGATTTCATGTTGTTTGAGTTTCCTTTTCAGTTTTGATACTCGCCCTTCGGCGGCGTATATTATATTGCTTGCGTGGTTGTGACCGTCGATTGACGAAGAGCTAGCTCCCGCTTGGGGTTGCTTTTTATCATTCATGTATATACTTATCATTTTGTACCCCGTTCGGGGCCAATATTTACAAAGGAAACTCTGCCGAAATTTTTAGAAAAGACTTATGATTTCAAAAATGCATATTTCGGCTTATGTTGCTAAACTACTTGATTTAAATTGGTTTTTCCTTCACTCTACTGCTTTACTTGGTTTTGATTTCTGGGTTGCTTAGATTACGTATGTCTCGAGACGTTTCATAATTTAAGTGCTGGTCATGTTCCGTACTTTTCGGGTCGTGACAGTAGTCTCTTGACTCCTCTAGACTCCACTTCGAGTTGAACGAACCTCCTCGTAGATCTTCGTGTCGAAGATGATCCTGTCAGTGATATATGCCCTAGAGGTCATTATTGTATCATACTGGATTGTATATTACTTAATGGGAGCTTAGGATATACAAAAATATAGTAACAGTCTTGCTCGAAATGGTAGTATACTATCTGGTTTGTTTCTACCTCAATATGTGCATGTGTTTTCATAGCATATCGCTTATACATATTGGTAGAGCCCTTAGGATCTTTGCTTGATTACCAGCGTTGTGATAGCAGTCACACTAGTGGGGGTTGCGAAGTCTATAAGCACATCCTATACAGGTCCCTAGTCATAGGATTATCGAGACGGGGCATCGATACTCCACAGTAGACTAGTGTATATGCTTCTCATCCCAGCAGGGGAGATGGTCTGTCCCACAGCCATCAGTACGTCGCACTGGAGATAGTATGCAGGTGCCTATTAGGTTACGAGTACACAGGACAGGACTCATCGGGAACTGTTGGTGGGTATTATACCTTTCGTCGGGTAGCAGTTCCCAGGTGATATGAGTACAGCTTAGTCCGTCGACTTGACACTGCTACATCGCCTCAAGTGTGTTCCTACTGTACTTTGATTACTATCCTACCACGGCTCAATGGAGTCATGCAAACAGGTAGTAGTTGGGTGCAGTCCCGAAGCACTTGGAGGCAGTGGTGGTTAGATAGGATTCGTTTCTCTCGGTATTGGGGGTTGATATCGTACTGTGTTCGGAAGGCCATTACACAAAGTCCTTGGCCAAGGCAAGCGAGATTTACTGGTAGGTATTCCAGTAGTTTCTCAGGGTGTTCTGGGCTACACTCCGACACGACGTTTACCACCCTCCTAGGCCCGATATGTGATACTCTTAGACGAACATACCAGACTGTACAGAGATTGTCACATTTAGGCTCAGTAGGAGTTCGGATGGGTTTTCCTCATCGGCCTTCTTACCGACATCTACCTGGGGACCGTTACGTGCATCTAGTACTGCTTGCGGCCTGTGGTTAAACCCAATGCCAGTGTAGTGTCAAGTCTTTAGAGTCCCACACAGAGAGTTTCCCTGCACTGGGCAAAAGGTGTAGAGGCCGTATGGTTTTACGGCAGGGCATTGATCACTTACGTGCACTTGTATGCGTATGATGTTCGGGTGGATAATACTAGTGGGTTTTGGTTTAAGCCGGATCCTAGTATTATATTGATGGATCAGTTTCGTCTCTTTGTATTCGTGTTTCTCGGAACACGAATGCAGGTATGTATATACGGATGAGAGGAGCACAGAAGGAGACACCTCATTAGGGTTTTAACCATTTACTTGATTAAAACAATTATGAGGTGGAGGAAAGTGTTTGTTATTTTTGTAAATGATAAATGATACATGGATACTAGTTTTGACTACTTAAATTTGTTTGACCTTTTGACTTGGCTTGACCACTTGACTTGGGTTGACTATTTGACCTAGATATTTTTGTGAGATATTTTGATGAGATATTTTGATTACATGATAGTGGTCATGTCAAAGGTAGCCATCCAATTTTCATTTGAAATTATCATTATCAAAACACTTTCTCTTTCTTCAAGCGAGCTCCCATGCTAGCTCTTCTTCTTCTTCCTCACTAGAAAACCCTTAAGGTCTAATGAGTTGAGTAAATTAGGGTTTCAAGAGATAAATAAATCCATCTTCATACTCTACATCACCCAGGACATCAAGTTTAGCAAGCTTGTTGCCTTAGTTACCTCGGTTTTGAGGTGGAGCTCGGACTATAGACTCTCGGGTTGATCTTCTTCGACTCGAGGAGGCCGTGGAGGTTGCTACGATCCGGATCGATCCTTGGATCCTATGTAGACGAGGAGGATAGCGATGAAGACTTGAAGGACATGTATCGTGAGGTATAACTTCGTATCCGAGTAGTTAAACCTCATGTAGTTTGCTAGCTAAAGTTTATGAACGATCCTTGGTTCTAGTCGGTGTTGCGAAACTCGTAAAAATCATTTTTTGTGAATTCCGCCTCCCCACGAACATGTGGGGTGCGCGACATCGACGTGCAGATCTACCCGAAGCTCACTAGGTCAAGCTATCTCTTCACTAAACACTTTGGTGAAGATAACACACTACACTTGATAGCTAGTCAAGTGTAGAATGATGAAGTAGAGGATTTGGAAGCTCACTTGTGATCTCACAAACTCAATGATTCACATCACATGTGTGGGTTTTGAGTTTGGAGATGAGGTGAGGAAAATTGAAGAGATCAAGAGAGCAAATGAGCAGCTGAAGAAAAGCTAAGGCATGAACCAAGAGCCAAGTGAAGAAAATGAGAGTGTAATATCAAATGGCTACCACTCTCCTCACTTATTCAAGTATGGAATAAAAATGCAATTCTAAATTGCAACCATACTTGAATAGTGAGTCAAGAGTAATATAAAATCATATAAACCCATGCCTCAAACCTTATCACAAATATCTCCACAATTTACACCTCATTTTCTATTTTCATAAAATAGAAAATAAAGCCATGCTTCATATAATATATATATATATATATATATATCAAATATATATATATATATATATTTATATAAAACAATTAGTGAGCTAATGATATTAATATAATTTATATCAAATTATTAAATCAACATTTGATTTAATAACCCGGTTATATCACATATGACCGGCTAATATCATTTATCTGTTTATCACATTTTCAAATCAACACTTGATTCGATAAACTGGTTATATCACATATAACCTAACCGATACCAGATAACTGCCAGATTACAATATAGTATTACATACACGTATTTAATCAGGCCTACGCACATATTACATATGTGCCCTACTTCATTTCGCTTGAACCAGGAAACTTTTGTGTGGGACTCTAAAGACTCGTCAATACGCCAGCAGTAGGTGATGATCACATCAGTCACCTATAAGCCGTCAACGGTACTAGCTGGATGTAACGGCTACCCGGGTATTGAGCGATATGAAGATCAACAAGCAAGTTCGTCCATACTCTCCATGAAGCCTATCAGTAACATTACCATACAGTCCGGTCTCTTTGTTTGATATGTCGCATATCATGTCTAGGGGTGGTAAACGTCAGACCCCAGTAACGTGATAAGTTATGCCGATGTTCAGCTCATAACAGTTTGAGAAACTACTGATAACTCTTATCAGTAAATCTCAGCAACCCTGGCCAGCGATTTTCAGTTATAGCCAATCGAGCATAGCGCAACATTAACTCCCTATACCGGGAGAGACGAAACCCCTCCTATCGCTCATTGCCTCTATGTGTCTCGGGACTGTACCCAAAATCCACCTATTTACACGACTCCTTTGAGCCGTGATAGGGAGGAAATCAAAGCACAGTGGGAGCCACACGAGACTCTATGACGATCTCGGGTCTACAGACTAACCTGTACCAGTGTCACCAGAGAACTGCTATTTGACGTTAGGTATATAACCATCTAGGAGTTCTCGGCGAGTCCTGTTCGGTGTACCCATTCTCCAATGAGCATATGTGTACAATCTTTGATGTCACACACCAATGGTTGTAGGATCAACTATCACTCTCTAAGGGACAAAAAATGTACACACTAGTCTAATCTGGAATATTGATGCCCTAGTCTCGATATTCCCTCGACTAAGAACTGATTAAAGGATGTACTTTTGGACCACCCTGGCTCCACTAGTATGATCTCATCATAGTCCTGGTAGTCAAGTACATATCCTAAAGGCTTTATCAATATATGAGAGCAAGACAGTAAAGAATACCAGTCAACATGTTAAGATAAAGAGTAACCAGATAGCATATTATCATTTCGAGCAAGAAAGTCCTCTATATATATGTCCAAGCATCCACTATAATATACATCACATGTACAATAATGGTCTCTAGGGCATACATATTCCTAACAATCTCCCACTTGCACTAAGGCCATGTGTTGTAATATCTCATACCCAACATCCCAAAATGTTTCTCAAACTGTATCTGGGGGAGGGCCTTCGTGAGTTGATCCGCTACGTTGTCCGTCGTGTCAACTCTCCTGACCTCGATCTCCCGGCGATCTACTATTTCCCAGATCGGGTGATACCGCCTCAGAATATGTCTGGATCTCTGATAGGACCTGGGTTCCTTGGCCAAAGCCACCGCTCCATTGTTATCACAATACACAGGTATTGGATGCTCAATGGATGGAACCACACCAAGCTCAGCAATGAACTTCTTCATCCAGACAACCTCTTTGGCAGCATCGTTGGCAGCGATGTATTCAGCCTCCATCGTCGAGTCTGCTACGGTGTCTTGCTTGGAACTCTTCCAACACACCGCCCCTCCGTTGAGGGTAAAGACAAAACCCGAGACCGACTTACTATCGTTTTTATCACTCTAGAAGCTCGAATCGGTAAAGGACTCCACCTGGAGTTCACCGTTACCATACACCAAGAACATTTCTTTAGTCCTTCTCAAGTAATTAAGAATGTTCTTCACAGCTGTCCAGTGTTTCTCCCCAGGATCTGATTGATGCCTGCTCACTACACCTAGTGAGTAAGCTACATCTGGTCTGGTACATAACATCGCATACATGATAGAGCCTACTGCCAATGCATAGGGTATCCCTTGCATGCGAGCCCTCTCCAAATCAGTCTTGGGAGATATCTCTTTGGAGAGAGTGATTCCTGAACAAGCGGGTACATTACCTCGGTTGGAATCTTCCATACTAAACCTTTTTAGTATGGTGTCAATGTACCTGGATTGGGAAAATCCCAAAATCCGTTTAGATCTATCTCTATAGATCTTTATCCCCGGAATGTAGGAGGAATCACCAAGATCTTTCTTGGAGAACTTGAGTGATAAGAAGAGCTTGACCGAGTGTATCAGAGGAACATTGTTTCCTATCAAGAGTATGTCATCCACGTACAATACGAGGAAGACCACCTTATTCTCTACAGTCTTCTTATATATACAAGGTTCATCTATGTTTTTGATGAAGTCAAACTCTTTGATAGCTTCATCAAAACAGATGTTCCAACTCCGCAATGCCTGCTTTAACCCGTAGATGGATTTAAGCAGCTTGCATACCTTTCCGCTGTTCCCACTGTCTACGAAGCCCTCTGGCTGTGTCATATAAATGCTCTCTTCTAAATCACCATTTAGAAAAGTGGTATTGACGTCCATCTGCCAGATTTCGTAGTCATGGTATGCAGCAATGGCAAGTAGGATCCTGAAGGACTTAAGTGTTAGTGTATATACCCTAGAGGCCATTGTTGTATCATACTAGTTTGTATATTACTTAATGGAAGCTTGGGATATTCACCTTGTATTGACAATCTTGCTCAAAATAGTAGTATGCTACTTGGTTTGTTTCTACTTCAATATGTGCATGTGTTTCTTTTAGCATATTGCTTATACATATTAGTAGAGCCCTTAGGATCTTTGCTTGGTTACCAGCGTTGTGATGGCAGTCACACTCATGGGGGCTGGGTAATCTATAAGCACATCCTTATGCAGGTCCCTAGTCACAGGACTATCGAGACAGGGCATCGATACTCCGGAGTAGACTAGCGTATGCGCTTCTTATCCCAGCTTGGGAGACGGTCTGTCCCACAGCCGTCAGTACATCGTACTTGAGATAGTATGCGGGTGCTCGTTAGGTTACGAGTACATTGGACATGACTCGTCGGGAACTGAATGGTTGGTATTATACCTATCGTCAGTTGTCAGTTCCCAGGTGACATGAGTACAGCTTAGTCCGCTGACTTGACACTGTCACTTTGCCTCGAGTGTGTTCCCACTGTACTTTGATTACTACCCTACCACGACTCAAAGGAGTCGTGCAAACAGGTAGTAGTTGGGTGCAGTCCCGAAGCACTTGGAGGCAGTGACGGTTAGACAGGATTCGTCTCTCCCGGTATTAGGGGTTGACATCGCGCTGTGTCTAGGAGAGCCATTACATGAGTAGTCCCTGGCCAGAGCAAGCGAGATATACTGGTAGGTTTCCAGTGTTATCTCAGGGTGTTCTGGGCTACACTCTGACATGACTTGTACCGCTATTAGGGGACTGACGTTTACCGCCCCCTAGGCCCGCCATGCGATGTATCAGACGAACAGACCGGACTGTACGGAGATTGTCACATTCAGACTCAGTAGGAGTTCAGATGGGTTTCACCTCATCCGTCTTCTTGTCGGCATCTACCTGGGGACCGTTACGCACAGCTAGTGCCGCTTGCGGTCTGTAGTTAAACCCACTGCCAGCGTAGTGTCGAGTCTTTAGAGTCCCACACAGAAAGATATTCACTTTTAGGCAAAAGAGTAGAGGTCGCATGGTTTTGCGACAGGTCGCATGGTTTTGCGACAGGGTTCAGTCACATCCGTGCACTAGTGCACGTTTGCTGTCCGGACAGTTAACACTAGCGGGCTTTGGTTTAAGCTAGATCCTAGTGTAGTTTTTGGGATTGGTTTTATCTCGTTTGTATTCGTGTTCCTCGGAACGCGGATGCGGGTGTGTATGCACAGTTGACAGAGAGACAGAGGCAAAGGATTCTCATTGGGGTTGTTGACTGTTGATTGTTCACTGTTGACCATTGACTTTTGCTAAACCCTAATGAGAATAAGAAATATGATTAATGATAATATTAATTAAGTATTATTGTGTCATGGTAGAGATGAGGGGTTGACTTTGTTGACTTGTTGACTTTGTTGACCGGTTGACTAGGTTGGACTAGTTGACCATCATCATTACAATGGCTATCATTTCATGGCAAAGACTTTTGCTTGCTTGTTTGTTTTTGCAAAAGGAGTGCAAGAAATGATATAGCCATTTTAACTTGAACCGTCACATAATACTCAATTACTATTATGAGTAATCATGGTTTTGGATTATGAGAGCTTGGATGGCAAAAGACTTACTCATTCTCTCATTTCATTTCTCTCTCTTGCTTGAACTCTCCCTCTTGCTCTTCCTCTTGCTCTCTCTCTAGCTCATGGCAACACCCTCTCATGAGTTGAGAAACATTGCCTTAGAGATAAAAGAAAACCCAAATCACTTCTCTACTCATCCTAGTTCACAAGGTTTGGCAAACCAAGTGTTCTAGTTTCTTCAAGTTCGAAGAAGAAGCCAAAGGTAGAAGCTTTCAGGTGGATCCATCTTCGGCGCAAGGAGACGACGAGGTAAGGCCGATCCGTACACCAGAAAGAGTTGAAGACGAAGGAGTTCAAGAAAGGTATAACCCCCTAACCGAGTAGGTAAAACTCTTGTTAGGTTTGTTAGTTAGTTGTTTAACAAAGATCCGTATTTTGAGTCCATGTTACCACCTCTTGAAAAATCGTTTTTCATCATTTCCGCAAGCCCGTAAGTACCGGGAGAGGTAACGCGGACTTACAGTGGTATCAGAGCCTAGTTAAACACTATCTAACATGTTAGCAAAGTAACTAGAAGTTCGATCGGAGAAAAAGTCGCGAATTATGCCCGAAAAATCAAGTTTCTGCCGATTCTGTTTTCTGTTCAAAAAATAAAAAAATTTACACTAAAAATCGGCTCAGGCTTTTTAGAACACACTGTACAAAAATAGTCCCACGACTCGGTCAAAGCGCCGCGGAACCGCGGCAGGAGCATGCTCCCGCCGCGGAACAGCGGCCGAGTTGACTCGGCCGTGGGAGATTTTTCATGCAGTGTGTTCAGTGGGGTGTTTTGGGATTTTTACAATATGTTTTTTCTGCCCAGATTTTCCAGAAAGAAAATTTTGTTTTTGGGGCTTAAAAATCCGTATTTTGATCGAACTTCTAAAGACTTAAGCTAACAGATTATATCTGTGATGTGATATATGTATTGAACGTCTGCTAATCGCTATACGTCGATTAGTGGGGGTTATACATATCTGTGATCTGTAATGTTGATGGTATGTGTATATGAATTCATTGGATTGTCGCGGATGAATAGCCGGGGGGTTATGAGATGAGAGTTTTTCCTTTTATCTTTCAATTCATGTAATATGTAAATTAATGTAATATTATTTTTGGCCGCACAACCGGGTCGGGGTTGTAACCGTCATTGTATAATTTCTTTTTACTGTTTTTGCTCCTAGGATAGACCCAAGGTGGGATGCACAAACTACCGGGTATCTCGAAGTGCCGAGTGGCCTACTCACGTCGTTGAGGGAGGTTGCTCCGCTTCGGATATTTGGTGGGTAGTTTGCCGCACCCGTAGGGGTCTAGGGTGGGGTATTGGCTATTCATCGCGACCGTGTAATCCGCTTTTCGTTACAGGCTCGTACGAATTGCGGATTCCTAGTATATCCAATGTGTTCATCTGTGATCTGGAATGGCTATCATTGCATGTGACGAATGAGAATATCTATATATGATGTCTATTTAGGCGTTGCTTATGTTTTGCATCCGCGCTAGTCCAGCCCCCACTCTGTCGTTAGTTAAGTAACCTAACGGGTAATGACGGGGCCCCGTGGCCAATGCGGATGGCATAAGCGTACGTCATATTTTCGTTGTTTTCTGCAATGGTAGGATTAATTGATGGGACACATTAAAATTAATGCAAGAAAAATAAACCAAGTAAAAGTCGTTGGAACAATTTCAAAAACCACTCGGTTTCTTTTCAAAAATAACTTTTAAAACGCGGAGCTTAAGCCACTCCCTTTAAAAGCTATCAAGGTTCCTTCGATTATATCAAGTTCACTACGTTCAAGGTTTCGCCAAAACCATTCGTAGCCCTCCGTCGTTTCGTATGAATATTCAATAGTATTCAAGCTATGTTTGTTGACCTTCGTCAAGGCATACTGATTGGTAGCTGTTGGGTGTTCATATGTAGCATAGATAGATGCGTTGGTTTGGGACAGTCATATTACCTTGTTGACCTTCGTCAAGGGTATATACGGGTGGGTTCAAATTAACTTAGAGAATGACGGGTAGAACTTGACATGTGACTTATGATTTGTTGACCTTCGTCAAGGTCATAAGAGCATGGGGCAAAAATCCACATCGGGAGTTTCAAAAGAACTGAAACTTGCTAGCGTTGCATACCATTTGGAGTGTGATGATTCTGGTAGGATTCCTTCAGTTTATCACACGATGATATTTGGATCCCGATCCTACTGTGAGTATATGCTACTCCTCCGGAACTTTCTCACTTAATGATCAATGCTATAAACCAAGTAGGTGCCTAGAAAGGTGTTAGCGGGGCTACGCCTACAGGGAAAAGAGGTTATTTAATTAAGGAACTTCGCGAAAGCATTGGAAAACCTCCCTCGAAGTACTGACACCAGCCTGGCCGAACGGTTAAGCAAGTATTGTACGGTGAGATTGATCCTGACCAATTCTTCCTTTATGGTTTGAGGAGGGATTCGAGAGACAGTGGGAGCCATCCTGTTTAGATAAATTAAAAACCAATCTAAACTTGCAAGAGTATCATGCTGAGTGTTTTCTTCTCTCTCTCTTAATTGCAGCGACCCAGTGACCAGACATAGGTTACATCTAGATAATAAAATGACTGAATCTGACTGTTTTGACTGGTAAAGGTCTGTCCAGATGTCCATTGCCCATGATAAGCTGGGACACCTCTTGACTGATCCAACCCCTGCCGTCTCAGGTCCAGTTTCCCCTGTCACGGATATTTATATCCGTAAGACATCGGAAAAAGACTGTGCGAAAGCCAAGTGCCTCGTGTTAGCCTCAGTTGATGGTGCAAACCAGAGGCAGCACGAGAAGATGGACTTAGTTTCTATCTTCCTCCATAACAAAGATTTATATGGAGAGCAATCTCGTATTGCAAGATATGAGACCTCGAACGAATTGCTTCAAGCGAGGTTGGCTGTCGGGTCATCTGTAGGGGGCAACGTCCTTACAGAGACTGGCTATTTTGAGCTCACGGACCTGAAGACCACGTTGGAGAACGGGTCAAATACTGGCTTGATTCTACAGTCCCTGCCCTCTGCTTATACCCGGAAGGAAACCAGAGAAGAAGAAGGAAAAGCAAGGGCAAAAGTTTCGGGACTGGATGTAGTAAAAGAGGGACGTTCCTATTGTAACGGGAATGAACATTGGCAGAAGGGTTGTAGGGCTAGCAAAGCCAATAGCCAGAATTCGAAGCATGTTGTGGCTTCGGCTTCGGGTGTGTTTGTAATAGAGAACTGTATGTCAGTTAACCCTACTTCCTGGGTATTGGATACCGGATCAGGATCTCACATCTGTAATTCATTACAGGCTCTGAGAAACTGTAGGGTTATCAGGAAAGGTGATATGACTCTCAGGGTTGCTAACGGAATGAGCATGGATGCTGAATCCGTAGGGGAATATCATCTTGGACTGACAACTGGGCAGATATTGATTTTGCGTAACTGTTTGTATGTACCAGGTGCGACTTGTAATATCATATCTGTATCCTTACTTTCTAAGGAAGGATATGAATTTACTTTTGTAAGAGATGTAGTACACATCCACCTAAATCAAGTTCTGATTGGGTCAGGTACATTAAATAACGGGATATACGTATTGAATCAAGCTCAGATTTTCAGTGTCCAGAACACACTTAAAAGAAAGTCTCCGGAAACAAATCAGGCTTTCTTATGGCATTGTAGACTGGGTCACATTAATGAGACACGATTAACTAAGTTACATAAAGAGGGATACTTGAATCCGTTCGAGTATCAGTCTTATGCCACTTGTGAATCTTGTCTCATGGGAAAGATGACAAAGACTCCGTTCACTGGACACCGAGTAAGAGCGAGCGAGCTCTTGGGACTCATACACAGTGATGTGTGTGGTCCAATGTCTACACATGCGCGAAGTGGTTATTCATACTTCATTACTTTCAAAGATGATTTCTCTAGGTATGGACATGTCTTCTTAATGAAGCACAAATCCGAGGCCTTTGGGAAATTTCGGGAATACAAGAATGAAGTTGAAAAACAAACAGGCAAAAGTATAAAGACACTGAGATCTGATCGAGGTGGTGAATACTTGAGTGCCGAGTTTCTGGACTACTTAAAAGAGAATGGAATTCTCTCTCAGCCTACTCCTCCATACACACCACAACACAATGGTGTCTCCGAAAGGCGGAATCGAACCCTATTGCATATGGTTCATTCCATGATGAGTAAGGCTGAGTTACCGCAATCTTTCTGGGGTTATGCACTAGAAGCAGCTACATATCTCTTGAACAAGGCTCCAACCAAGACTGTGCCTACCACCCCATATCAGATGTGGAGTGGGAAGAAACCCTGTCTTAAGTATCTTAAGACATGGGGATGTCCAGCTTTTGTAAAAAAGCAGCATGCGGACAAGCTCGAGGCACGCTCAGTACTGTGTAAGTTTGTGGGATACCTAAAGAACTCCAGGGGGTATCTTTTCTATTCCGCAGAAGAACAAATAGTTTTTGTTTCTCCGCATGCCCACTTCTTGGAAACTGAATTTTTGGAAAATCAGATAAGTCGGAGCGCAATAGAACTGGAAGAAATTCCAGAACCACAAGCTAATACTGAAAGCTTGGAAGAACCAGAAGTTTCAGGAGAACCGGACATTCCTACGCCGCTCCGTAGGAGTAGTAGGCAGTCTCATCCGCCCGAGAGATACTACGGTTTTCTCATAGACGGGAATCGAGAGGATTGCACTATTGATTATGATGAGCCTACTAGCTTCCAGCAAGCCATTCAGAGCGGTGGCTCGGTAAAATGGCTGGATGCAAAGCGGACCAAGATGGAGTCCATGTACACCAACAAAGTTTGGACTTTGGACTTTGCTCCAGAAGGGGTAAAACCCGTAGGCTGCAAATAGATCTTCAGAAAGAAGATTGGTGTAGATAGGCAGGTTGAAACCTATAAAGCTAGACTTGTAGCAAAGGTTTTTTGTCAAAGACCTGGTTTAGACTATGATGAGACCTTTTCTCAAATGGCTATGCTCAAATCCATTCGGATCCTCCTGGCCATTGCTGCCTTCCACGATTATGAGATCTGGCAGATGGACGTAAAGACGTCTTTCCAAAATGGATATTTAGAAGAGTGCGTCTTTATGGATCAGCCGGAGGGATTCATTCAGAGTGGGAGCAGCGGTAAAGTGTGCAAGTTGCTCAAGTCCATCTATGGACTGAAGCAGGCATCACGGAGTTGGAACATCTGCTTTGATGATACTATCAAAGAATTCGACTTTGTCAAAAACCCAGATGAACCATGCATTTACAGTAAGGTTGTAGGGAGAAATGTGGTATTCCTCGTCTTGTACGTCGATGACATTCTCCTAATAGGAAATGATATTCATATGTTACAGTCAGTCAAAGGATTCTTGTCACAGAGGTTCTCCATGAAGGACCCGGGCGATGCCAACTACATTCTGGGGATCCAGATCTATCGTGATAGATCTAAAAGGATGTTGGGACTTTCACAGTCAAAGTACATCGACACTATACTGAAACGATTCAGTATGGAAGATTCCAAGCGCGGTAATCTACCGGCTTGTCACGGAATCACCCTCTCTAAAGAGATGTCTCCCAAGACTGATTTGGAAAGGGCTCGCATGTCATCAATACGCATCTGCGGTAGGATCTATTATGTATGCGATGTTATGTACCAGACCAGATGTAGCATACGCATTGAGCGTTGTAAGCCGGTATCAGTCGGACCCAGGGGAGAAACACTGGATAGCGGTAAAGAACATTCTCAAGTACCTAAGAAGGACTAAGGAAATTTTCTTGGTGTATGGCGGAAAAGATCTCCAGATCGAGGCCTTTGCTGACTCCAGCTTCCAGAGTGACAAGGATGACTCAAAGTCCATGTCGGGTTATGTCTTTACCCTCAATGGAGGGGCGGTTTGCTGGAAGAGTTCCAAGCAGGAGACCGTTGCTGACTCAACTATGGAAGCGGAGTACATAGCTGCTTGCGATGCCGTAAAAGAAGCTGTCTGGATGAAGAAGTTCCTCACGGATCTTCAGGTGGGTCCTACCAGTGTTGATCCAATACCGCTGTATTGTGACAACAACGGAGCTATAGCTTTAGCGAAGGAACCCAGGTCCCATCAGAAGTCCAGGCACATTTTGAGGCGGTACCACCTGATCAGGGAGATCCATGATCGCCGGGAGATCGAGGTGAAGAGAGTAAATACAGAAGATAACACTGCTGATCCACTCACGAAGGCCTTACCCCAGACTCAGTTTGAGCGGCTGATCGAGATGATAGGTCTTCGATACGCCAGTTCATGGCCTTAGTGCAAGTGGGAGATTGTTAGTGTATATGCCCTAGAGGCCATTGTTGTATCATACTAGTTTGTATATTACTTAATGGAAGCTTGGGATATTCACCTTGTATTGACAATCTTGCTCAAAATAGTAGTATGCTACTTGGTTTGTTTCTACTTCAATATGTGCATGTGTTTCTTTTAGCATATTGCTTATACATATTAGTAGAGCCCTTATGATCTTTGCTTGGTTACCAGCGTTGTGATGGCAGCCACACTCGTGGGGGCTGGGTAATCTATAAGCACATCCTTATGCAGGTCCCTAGTCGCAGGACTATCGAGACAGGGCATCGATACTCCGGAGTAGACTAGCGTATGCGCTTCTTATCCTAGCTTGGGAGACGGTCTGTCCCACAGCCGTCAGTATGTCGTACTTGAGATAGTATGCGGGTGCTCGTTAGGTTACGAGTACACTGGACAGGACTCGTCGGGAACTGAATGGTTGGTATTATACCTATCGTCAGTTGTCAGTTCGCAGGTGACATGAGTACAGCTTAGTCCGCTGACTTGACACTGTCACTTCGCCTCGAGTGTGTTCCCACTGTACTTTGATTACTACCCTACCACGGCTCAAAGGAGTCGTGCAAACAGGTAGTAGTTGGGTGCAGTCCCGAAGCACTTGGAGGCAGTGACGGTTAGACAGGATTCGTCTCTCAAGGTATTGGGGGTTGACATCGCGCTGTGTCTAGGAGAGCCATTACACGAGTAGTTCCTGGCCAGGGCAAGCGAGATATACTAGTAGGTTTCCAATGTTATCTCAGGGTGTTCTGGGCTACACTCCGACACGACTTGTACCGCTATTAGGGGACTGACGTTTACCGCCCCCTAGGCCCGCCATGCGATGTATCAGACGAACAGACCGGACTGTACGGAGATTGTCACATTCAGACTCAGTAGGAGTTCAGATGGGTTTCACATCGTTCGTCTTCTTGTCGGCATCTACCTGGGGACCGTTATGCACAGCTAGTGCCGCTTGCGGTCTGTGGTTAAACCGACTGCCAGCGTAGTGTCGAGTCTTTAGAGTCCCACACAGAAAGCTATTCGCCTTTAGGCAAAAGAGTAGAGGTCGCATGGTTTTGCGACAGGTCGCATGGTTTTGCGACAGGGTTTGGTCACATCCGTGCACTAGTGCACATTTGGTGTCCGGACAGTTAACACTAGCGGGATTTGGTTTAAGCCAGATCCTAGTGTACTTTTTGGGATTGGTTTTATCTCGTTTGTATTCCTGTTTCTCGGAACGTGGATGCGGGTGTGTATGCACAGTTGACAGAGAGACAGAGGCAGAGGATTCTCATTGGGGTTATTGACTGTTGACTGTTCACTGTTGACCATTGACTTTTGCTAAACACTAATGAGAATAAGAAATATGATTAATGATAATATTAATTAAGTATTATTGTGTCATGGTTGAGATGAGGGGTTGACTTTGTTAACTTGTTGACTTTATTGACCGGTTGACTAGGTTGGACTAGTTGACCATTATCATTACAATGGCTATCATTTCATGGCAAAGTCTTTTGCTTGCTTGTTTGTTTTTGCAAAAGGAGTGCATGAAATGATATGGCCATTTTGACTTGAACCATCACATAATACTCAATTACTATTATGAGTAATCATGGTTTTGGATTATGAGAGCTTGGATGGCAAAAGACTTACTCATTCTCTCATTTCATTTCTCTCTCTTGCTTGAGCTCTCCCTCTTGCTCTTCCTCTTGCTCTCTCTCTAGCTCAAGGCAACACCCTCTCATGAGTTGAGAAATATTGCCTCAGAGGTAAAAGAAAACCCAAATCACTTCTCTACTCATCCTAGTTCATAAGGTTTGGCAAACCAAGTGTTCTAGTTTCTTCAAGTTCGAAGGAGAAGCCAAAGGTAGAAGCTTTCAGGTGGATCCATCTTCGGCGCAAGGAGACGACGAGGTGAGGCCGATCCGTACGCCAGAAAGAGTTGAAGACGAAGGAGTTCAAGAAAGGTATAACCCCCTAACCGAGTAGGTAAAACTCTTGTTAGGTTTGTTAGTTAGTTGTTTAACAAAGATCCGTATTTTGAGTCCATGTTACCACCTCTTGAAAAATCGTTTTTCATCATTTCCGCAAGCCCATAAGCACCGGGAGAGGTAACGTGGACTTACATTAAGCATAGCGATAGGAGTAAAGGTTTCATCATAATCGACGCCAGGTCGTTGACGAAAACCTTTAGCTACAAGTCTAGCTTTGAAAGTCTCAACTTTTTCGTCTACACCCATCTTCTTTTTGAAGATCCACTTGTTCCCAATGGGTTTTACCCCTTCAGGAGAAACTTCCAAACTCCATACTTTGTTGGTGTACATGGATACCATCTCGGATCGCATAGCATCCAGCCATTTCACAGAGTCCCTAGTCGTGATGGCCTGCTCAAAGCTAGTAGGGTCATCATCTTCCATGATGCAATCCTCGCTTCCACCGTCTACGAGAAAACCACAGTATCTCTCAGGTGGATGAAGAACCCTACTAGATCTGCGGAGTGGCTGGGGTTCGTTGGGCACTATTGGATCCTCTGGTTTCACCAAATGGTCAGTTGTAGTTTGTACTGCTGGAACTTCTTCCAGTTCTACCTTATTGCCACTAATTTCTTTAATAAGAAATTCCTTTTCTAAAAAGGTGGCATATTGAGAAACAAACACCTTTTGTTCCTCAGTGTGGTAGTAGATATATCCTTGTGAATTCTTTGGATATTCTACAAACTTACAAAGAACTGATCTTGCCTCGAGCTTGTCCGGATTTTTCCTTTTAACATAGGCCGGACAACCTCATATCTTAACTCGTTTAAGATACGGCCTCTTTCCATTCCATATCTCATATGGTGTTTTAGGCACAGATTTTGATGGAACTTGATTCAATAGATATGCAGCTGTCTCAAGCGCATAACCCCAAAAAGAAATAGGCAACTCAGCAGTACTCATCATAGAGCGCACCATATCTAATAGGGTGCGATTCCTCCGCTCCGATACATCGTTGTGCTGTGGTGTATACGGAGGAGTAAGCTGAGAGAGAATCCCATTCTCTTTTAGATAATCACGGAACTCCCCGCTCAAGTATTCTCCTCCCCGATCAGATTGTAGGATTTTAATACTTTTGCCCGCCTGGTTTTCTACTTCGCACTTATATTTCTTGAATTTCTCAAAAGCTTCACACTTGTGTTTCCACAAGAACACATGTCCGAACCTTGAGAGATCATCGGTGAATGTAATAAAGTACGAATAACCATTCCTGGCATGTGTAGACATAGGACCGCATACATCACTATGTATCAGTCCCAAGAGTTCAGTAGCTCTTTTTCCGTGTCCAGTAAATGGAGTTTTGGTCATCTTCCCTTTGAAACATGACTGGCAAGTTTCAGAGCGAACGGATTCAAATATCCATCTTTATGCAACTTAGCCAGTCTTGTCGCATTGTTATGACCTAGTCTACAGTGCCACAAGAAGGCTTCATTCATTTCTGAACTTTTCCTCTCGTTTGTGTTCTGTATGTTAAGAACTGTAGTTTGATTAAGAACGTATATACAATTACATAACGTACAAGATCCAATCAGCACTTGATTCTGGAAAATGTTCATAACATTATCCTTTAATATGAGATTATATCCTTCTTTAGTTAGAAAAGAAACCGATATAATGTTGTACATCATCTTTGGTACGTAGTAACAGCCATTCAGAATCAATGTATTACCAGTTAGTAATACAAGGTGATAATCGCCAACTGCCTTGACTGCAACAATTGCACAATTCCCTACTGTTAGGGATTTATCACCCTTTTCCAGTTCTCTACCTTTCTCTAGCCCATGTAGCAAATTACATACGTGGGATCCTGATCCGGTATCTAATACCCAGGACGTTGAACAAACTGAGAAACAGTTCTCGGTAACGAACACACCCGAAGAAGATGCATCAACTTGCTGTTTCTTCGTACGGGTGGTGCGAGAATCCTGACATTCCCTTATCCCTTACTCAGACTTATGAAATTCATAAGATAGATCAGTTCCAACGTTCCCTAGCCCTGTATAAAAGGAGGGTTCGGTCAATACATCCATATTATTATCTTGATTAAGGCGTGGCATTGGTTGCTGCCTGGAGAGAGAGAGAGAGAGAAAGAGAAGGAAATGCGTTAGCGTGCGCTCTTTGCAAGATTAGATTTGTTATTATCTTATCTAATCATGATTGCTCCCACTGTTTTTATCAAATATTCCATCAAACCGTAAAAGGAAAAATTAGTCGGGATTAATTACACCCTACAGTTTCGCCAATCGTTCGGCCAGGCAGGTATCGGTACTCCGAGAGAGGTTCTCCATGCTTTCGCACGGACCTAATTAAAATAAACCTCGTTTTCCTAGAGGCATAACCCCGTTGACACCTTTCTAGACACCTACTTGATTAGCTAATTGTAAAGTGCAAAATTCTCCTAACTCTTACTCGCAGTGGGTATCAGGATCCAGCCATCATATAGAAGGTATGCAATCTCATTGCAAATTTCAACACTTGAAATTCCCGATAATGGTTTTTACCCCTAGCCACTTATGACCTTAACATAGTCAACAAATCATAAGCACTAGTCAAGTTCAACCCGTCATTTCTTTATTGGATTAAACCCACCCGTACAACCCTTAACATATCAACAAAGCCGTACGACTATCCTAATCCAACCACATCATATGGTTACAGATAATCACTAATAAGCTACCGCACACTACGCCTTAACATAGTCAACAAACGTAGCACGAATACTAAAATAGCACTTATCTGAAATGACGGAGGGCTACGCAAGTTTTTAAGAAAACCATGAGCGTAATGAAGTTGATATCGTTGTAGAATCTAGTGATTTTGAAAATGAGTGTTTTTGAGGCTTTTGCTAGTCTCGCTAAAGAGGTCACTCCCGGTGAAGGGATCTCGACACTTTCCTCATCGAATGAGGTGCAGGATATTCAGGAATATCATTATGCAAAACAAGAACTAGAGAAGCTATCAAAAATAAAACCGAGTTGGTTGTAGCATTTGCTAGTTTCGCTAAAGAGGTCACTCCCGGTGAAGGGATCTCGGCTCTTTCCTCATTGAATGAGGTGCTGGATATTCATCAAGGAATACCACTATGCAAAGCAATAACTAGAGCTACCCTTTTTGAAAATTTGATTCTACAACATCTTTTGGTTTCTTTCTTTTCATTAATCTCATCAATGAAGTCCCATCAATTAATGTTTCCTAAACATTACAGAAAAATGAAACGAAAATAGAACGTATACTTATACCATCCGCATTCGCCATGGGGCCCCGTCATGCACCGTTAGGTTACTTAACTATCGGAAGAGCGGGGGCTGGACTAGCATGGGTGCAAAACAAAAGCAACGTTTATTATATATCATATATATAATAGTACATTTGTCTCACGCAGTTATATGATCAACATCACAAAATCAAGCAGCAGAAGCAATATATGAAATATTGGATATACTAGGATGTCCGTGTTTTAAATTTAGCCAATAATGTAAAACACGGATTCCACAGTCGTGATGAATAGCCAAACCCACATCCCTAGACCCCTAAGAGAGCGGCAAGTAACCCTGCCAATTCTAGAGTTAGGAGAGCCGGTCTCAAGTCCTTGAGATGGTGTCCCACTAGACTCTAGAACCCGGTTACTTGTGCTCACCGCCTTGGGTCTATCCTAATGCGGAAAAGTAAATAATATACAACAGTGGTGACATCATCCTCAACCCGGAAATGTCCAATAAAAGAATATTACATACAGATTTTACATGAATGAAAATAAAAACCCTCATCTCACATAAGAAAAAACCCGGCTATTCATTCACGACGATCCAATAAATCATATCAACAGTACCACATAACATCTCATGTCATCAACGTAAGTAAATATGCGTATCCCGAAAACTCTTTGACATATAGCAACGAGATCGGGATACCCCACATATTACACTTACAGTCGCAGAAAAGAAACAGAAAACTACAATGATTAGAATCTGCAATATCCTTAGACATCATAAACCCGGAATATCTCATATTCCGGATTTCAAGCCTAACATGTAAAACTTGCATTTTAGTCTCAAATTGAAAACTCTTTTCAATTGGTTGTCGGATAATTTAACAAGATTCCTGACTTAGTGATCGCGTACAATACGCAATTGCGAAAAAGTTTTGATCCGAATCAAAACTTCGTTGCAATCGATCAATTGAGACTAAACGGCTAGGTTTACAATTATACTAACCAGTTTTCATAAAACTAATTAATCCGGATTCTAATAATTGTATCACACATCACCAAGCTTGTAAAGTAACCGCGACATTAGAATTCTGCAAGCAATTAGCACACTACACCAATTTTTTCAAGACTCGAAAAATCCAGTGAGCTAAAGTTCCAAATCCTATCGTTTTGAGCTAATCCGGAAGTCGAAACGAACTCGAAACCCACCCGAATCTTCGCGGAGTCGAAGACCCAAAAATTAACCGTCGAATGGGGGGCCTCGGGAAGGGGGGTACCCACCCTGGGGGGCCACCTCGAAGTGGCCCCCAGAAGTTGGCAGACCCGAGAGCACCCATTCTGGGGTGCTCTCGGGTCACCCACCACAAGGCCACCAAGTGGTGTTCTTAGGGTGTGGGTTCGGCCTTTGGTCCCCCTCGGGGTATCCCCGGGGTGCGTACGCTCTACCCCGCGGCTTTTCGGTTCAAACCGTGAGCTCGCGGGGTGTGCAAACAACTCAAAACATCAATTTTGAAAATTGTTTTTATCGGCAGTTTTGCACAACAAAAACGACGGATTTCTAACGTCGCTACAAACTACCCTAATGTTCTAGCTTGGCTCTGATACTATGAAAGTCGACCTTAGCACCACCATGAGATTCTAGAGGCATCAAGCATGCCAAATTTTAATTTTATTAGGTGCTATGTTAGACTAACAAGATCTTTGCTAGATTATTAAGGTTTAGATTGGTGATGTGAACAACTAGAGATTAAAGAAAAGAAGTTATACCCTATAGAGTCTTTCTCTTCTTAAGCTCCTTATAGTAGTCCTCCTGACTCCACTTCGAATTGAACGAACCTCCTCGTAGATCTTCGCGTCGAAGATGATCCACCCGAAGCTCACTAGGTCAAGCTATATCTTCACTAAACACTTTGGTGAAGATAACACACTACACTTGATAGCTAGTCAAGTGTAGAATGATGAAGTAGGGGATTTGGAAGCTCACTTGTGATCTCACAAACTCAATGATTCACATCACATGTGAGGGTTTTGAGTTTCGAGATGAGGTGAGGAAAATTGTAGAGATCAAGAGAGTAAATGAGCAACTCAAGAAAAGCTAAGGCATGAACCATGAGCCAAGTGAACAAAATGAGAGTGTAATATCAAATGGCTACCTCTCTCCTCACTTAATCAAGCATGGAATAAAAATGCAATTCTAAATTGCAACCATGCTTGAATAGCGAGTCAAGAGTAATATAAAATCATATAAACCCATGCCTCAAACCTTACCACAAATATCTCCACAATTTACACCTCATTTTCTATTTTCATAAAATAGAAAATAAAGCCATGCTTCATATAATATATATATATATATATATATATATATATATATATATATATATATATAAAGAAATTAGTGAGCTAATGATATTAGTTAATACATAATTATATAAAATATAATTTATATCAAATTATTAAATCAACATTTGATTTAATAACCCGGTTATATCACATATGACCTGTTGGGTTACCTGGCGATCAATCCGTGGCCAAATGCGGAACAAAAACTTTTTAGAAACCGGCGCTAACGGAACCCGATTCCCGGATCGTACCATTAACCCTATACTAGTTATTAGAAAGGAGTTTAGAGAGGTTATACCGATCGATCCATGTCCTTCTGTCTTGAAGCTTTGTCCCAAGCTTCTCACGGCTTCCCCTATCAAGTTTGATCTCCGGTCTTCCTCCGTCGAAGAAGATCCACGTCGAGGGTTCATAATACGGGCTCCCGCCTCTAAACCGAAGCAACTCGGGTATCTAGTTTGCTAGCTTAGATACCCAAGATGAAGTAGAGATTGTGTGTGATCACTTTGTCTCAATACATCTAAGGATTCTCAACTCATGAGACAATAGGGTGTAGGTTGAAGAAGATGCCTAGAGGTGAAGAGTGTGAGCTCAAGAAAAAGAAAAGGAGCAAGTGAGGAAAAAGAATGTGGCTGCTCATTTTCTTGTGTTGTTTTTCTTAGTCTTTTGCGTGTGATATTGTGAGCACTTGAAGAATAAAAATCCTCCCAAAAATGAGCAGCCATCTCACAAAAATATCTCACACAAAATATATATTTCAAAACAAAACCATCCATGTCACAATTAATTATCACATGAACCAATACCATGAGTCACCAAGTGCACATCCTACATCAATGCACAAAGCCAAGACTTGCACTCACACTTTCCACTATTTAAACATTTAAACTAAATGTTTAATCCTAAAAAGAAAATGGCATCAACTAAAGAAATCTTGTAACGAATTACAAGAATACTCTTCATCTGTATATACATACCCGCATCCGTATTCCAACTGAATAATACTAGGATCCGGTTTAAACCAAAGCCCACCAGTATTATCTGTCTGATTATGATCCATGCACAAGTGCACGTATATGATCGAACCCTGCCATAAAACCATACGGCCTCTACAACGTTTCGCCCGAACCAAGGAAACCCTCTGTGTGGGACTCTAAATACTCATCAATACGCTGGCAGTGGGTTTAACCACAAGCACGTCAGTGGCACTAGCTATACGTAACGGCTACCTAGGTATTGAGCGAAAAGGAGGCCGACGAGCAAACTCATCCTGAAACCCCTACTGAGCCTGACAGTGACAATATCCGTACAGTCTGATCCGTCCGTATATGAGTATCGCATACCGAGTCTAGGGGGTGGATAAAGTCAGACCCCTAATAACGCGATATTTAGTGTCGGTATGAAGCCCATCACCACCTGAGAAACTGTTGGATATATGTATGCCCTAGAGGCCATTATATGTATAGTGGATGCTTGGACGTGTATATATGTATATTTGATATATGACTTTCTTGCTTGACATGATAGTATGCTATCTGGTTTTACTTTATCTGACATGTTTTCTTGATACTGTTCATTTAATATATGTTGATAAAGCCCTGAGGATATTTGCTTGACTTCCATGGCTATGATGGAGATCATACTAGTGGGGCATGTGCAGTCTATAAGCATATTCTTGAATGTTCCTAGTCGTAGGTATATCGAGACAGTGCATCGATATTCCAGAGTAGACTAGCGTGTACGTTTCTTGACCCATATGATGGGCGATGGATGATCCCATATCCATTGGTGTTGTGACATTGAAGATTGTATACGGGTGCTCAGTAGAGACTGGGTACACTGAACGGACTCACAGATAATTCCTATATGGTATTATATCTATCGTCGGATAGCAGTTCTCTGGTGACACTGGTACAGGTTAGTCTGTAGACCCGAGATCGTCATAGAGTCTTGTGTGTTCTCCAGTTGTACTTTAATTTCCACCCTACCACGGCTCTACTGAGTCTTGAAAACAGGTGGCTTTTGGGTATAGTCTCAAGACACACGGAGACAGTGAGCGATAGGAGGGGTTTCGTCTCTCCCGGTATAGGGAGTTGATGTTGTGCTATGTGCGATTGGCTCTGACTTAAAGTCCCTAATCAGGGCTGATGAGATTTACTGATAAGTTTTATCAGTAGTTTCTCGACCGGTCATAGACCATATCGACATGACTTATTGAGTTATTAGGGCTCGACGATTCCATCCCTAGACTTGATATGCAGCATATCAGACGAAGAGACCGGACTGTACGGTAAGTGTTGTCAATGGCTCGATGGGAGTTTTGACGGGTTTGCTTGTTTTTCTTCTGATTGCTCAATACCCGGGTGGCCGTTACGTTTAGCTGACCGCTTGAGGCTTGTAGGCGTTTTGATATGATCATCACCTATTGCCGGCGTATTGACGAGTCTTAGAGTCCCACACAGGATTTTTCTAGCTCAGGCGAAATGATGTGGTATGCATATGTGATATGCGTAGGAGCTCGATTAAATATGAATATGTGATACCGTATTTTAATCGGACGTTCAATATTGGTTGGATCGCATTTGATGTGACCAATTTATTAAATCAAGTGTTGATTTAATATTGACTTTTAGCTCACTTTTAATTAACCCTTTTTATTTTGGATGTATGCATGTATGTTCATACATACACATGATGATGTGCATGCACACATACACACATACATATGTGTCATGGTTGATGATACAAAGTAGATGGCAATATAAGACTCACAAGGTTGATAAATATCTAGATTTTTGTTAATGGATTAAAGGAAAAAGGAAATTAAATAATGACTCATTTTCTACACACTTCTTCTTTGACCATTGACTTTAACCTTGGTTTAATTTCCTTTTGTTCTTTAACCCATCCAAATAATATGTAGATATTTAGCCAACCATGGTTATATGTGAGAGTGTCTCATATATAATATTTTCATTTTCATTTTTGAAAATAAGTTTTCATTATTTACACAAAAGCTTTTGCCATCTTCACCTTCCTCCTTCTCCAAGCTCTCTTGAGTTTTGTTTTGAGTGAGGAACTTAAAAAGAAAGGGTTTTTAAGTGAGTTTACAAACCACACAACCATTCTACACTACCTTAACCCTTTAGTGTAGAGTGTATGCTTCATTTAGTGAGGCAAAGAGCTTGACCTAGGAATCTCCGGGTGGATCATCATAGACGACGAAGGACCTTGAGCGGAGTCGTTCCAAGCTTCGAGCAAAGCCGTAGGAGTCCTAAAGACTGAAGGAGTTGGCTACAAAGGTTATATTCCCTTTTCCTTTAGTTTAGACTTCACATAATGATGTTATTACCCTAATCTCTAGTTACGATTCGTAGTTTGTTTTTTAATAGCCCATTTTAAAATGAAAGTTCACTATTTTATGATGTTGCAACCTTACTAGAGGCGCTGCTACACACCAACATGGTATCAGAGCCTAGCTAGAGCTTTAGGGGTAAGCCGGACGATGTTTAAAAACTCAATCGAACATAAAAAAAAATGCGATTTTTACATGCTCACTGGAAATTTTTTCAAAAGTTGGAATTTTTGTAATTAAAAATATGCAGAAAATATAGCAGGGTTTTCTATGGATCCCCAAAAAAAACGAGCGCCTAACTCGACATAACGACCGCAGAACTGCGGCCAAATAGGTGTATTTGCGGCGGTTCCGCTACGCCGTTGGTGAGGCTTGGACCGTGCGCTCTTGCGTTGATCCGTAGGTACCATATATGCTCCCTGGGAATTTTTTATGCAGGTTCAAGTGTTGAGATCTGTTATAACAGTGGGTATGTTGATGTGCTGATTGATATATTTTAACATCGTCTATGCTTTTCAATTGTTGATGTGATATGATGTATAGGATCGTCGTGATTGAATGGCCGGGGGTTTTATGTGAGACGAGAGTTTATCTTTTCATTCATGTAAAATTCATTGTATATATTATTCTTTTATTGGGGCACATCCGGGTTGAGGATGATTTCTCCATTGATGTATATTTTACTTTTCCGCATTAGGATACACCCAAGGAGGGGAGCACGAGTGACCGGGTTCTGGAGTTCAGTGGGAGGCCATCTCGAGGAGTCGAGACCGGGTCTCCTAAAGTCCATAATTGGAAAGGTCACTTGCCGCTCTCGTAGGGGTTTAAGGGTGTGAGCTTGGCTATTCATCATGACCGTGGAATCCGTATTTTCTATCACAGGCTAAATAGAAAATACGGAGTTCCTAGTATATCCTATATTTTCATATATGTGTTTCTGCTGCTAATTATTCTGTGATGTGATTGCTTAATATCTAAGACGAATGTGATATTGTTATATATGTGATATGTAATACTGTTTTTCGTTTCTTTCTGTAATATCTTAGGAACTTAAATGATGGGAATACATTAATGAGATTAATGTAAAAGAAGAGAAACCTAAAGATGTTGTAGAATCGGATTTGAAACCCACTCGGTTTCTTTTTTTGAAAAAGCAAGTTTCAAAAGATGCGGAGCTTAAGCCACTCCTTTTCTAAAAACAATTTAGATTCTACAACGAAATCAAGTTCAAAGCGTTAAAGGTTTTCATAAAAACCATCCGCAACCTTCCATCATTTTAAGAAGCAGAGTACTTAGTATTCGTGCTACGTATGTTTATAATCAAGGCGTAGTGTACGGTAGCTAAGTGATGTCTTCCTATAAAGCATATGATGCGATAAGTTAGGACATTCATGTGATTATGTTGATTATAGTCAAGGGTCATATGGGTGGGTCTAGTTAATCTCGAAATGACGGGTAGAGCTTGACTAGTGCTTATGATATGTTGACCATATCCAAGGTCATAACATGTAGGGGTAAAAACCATATCAGGAATTTCAAGAGTTGAGATTTGCAATGAGATTACATACCATCTATATAATATTTGGATCCCGATCCCACTGTGAGTAAGAGTTACTCCCGGGAGAATTTTGCACTTTACAATTAGCTAATCTAGTAGGTGTCTAGAAAGGTGTTAACGGGGTTTGACCTCTGGGAAAAACAAGGTTTATTTTAATTAGGTCCATACGCAAGCACGGGGAACCTCCCTCAAAGTACCGACACTGGCCTCGCTGACCGGTTAGCGAAACTGTAGAATGCAATTAATCCTGGCTACTTTTCTTTTCAGGTTTGAAAGAAAATTTGATAAAAACAGTGGGAGACATCGATTAGATAAGATAATAACGAATCTGATCTTTGCAAGAGCATTTCGCTGAGTGTATTCTTTTCTCTCTCCTAATGGCAGATACCGATGACGGGACTTAAGCTTCTTTTAGAGAAAAAGACTGACTGGACCAAATTATAAAGAATGGTTGAGGAACTTGAACATTGCACTCACATATGATAAAGTATCATATGTCCTCACTACCAAAGCCCCACCCGTCCCAGGACCTGAATCATCTGTTTCGGATAAGGAGATCCGAAAAACATGGGATATTGATTGCAACACGGCCACGTGCCTTGCGCTTGCTTCTATGGACAGTATCCAACAGAAACAGCACGAGAAGATGGATATACAATACATCTTTCTTCATACAAAGGAGTTGTACGAAGAGCAATCTCGTACTTTACGCTACGACGGATCTCGAAAGCTGTTTCAGATGCGGTTGGCCCCCGGTGCATCAGTAGGAGACCATGTTCTGAAGATGATTGGTCTTATAGAAGAACTTGAAGAACTGTGATGGACTATGGATAATGAGAAATATACAGATATTGTTCTACAGTCTCTCTCCCCCGCCTTTGCTCCGTTCATAGTGAATTTCAATATGAACGATTTGGAGAAATTATTACCTGAACTTCTCAATATGTTGTGAAATGCAGAGAGCATGCTTAAGACAGTGAAAACTCCCGCTCTGCTTTATGGGCAATCTTCCTCTTCAGTCCCGAAAGCCAAGGCCAAGGGAAAGAAGAAGAAGAATCCCACCAAGCCGAGAGGTGGAGTTGAAAAGGAGAAGGGGAAAGACAAATCTGGGACCGCAGGAAATGGGAAAGGAGAATGTTTTTACTGCCATAAGTCGGGACACTGGAAACGCAATTGTGTTTTGTGCTTTGCAGATCTCAAGAAGAAGAAGCATGTTTATGCTTCCGCTTCAGGTGTGTTTGTAACTGAAAACTGTTTTTCATTAAACTCTACATCTTGGGTATTAGATACCTGTTCTGGTTCTCACATCTGTAATTGTATGCAAGGATTGAGAAACAGTAGAGTTTTGAAGACTGGGGACCACACTCTACGGGTTGGAAATGGTTCCAATGTACATGATGTATCCATAGGAGAGTATCATCTGGGGTTGCTTTCAGGATGTATTTTGGTTTTGAACCCTTGTTATTTTGAACCTGGTATGCTATGTAATATAATATCCGTATTTTTGTTGGACAATGAAGGATATCATTTTGTGTTGCAAAATAATGTTATGAACATTAATTTGAATCAACAGTTGATTGGGTATAGTACACTAAGTAACGGAATTTACGTCCTAAACCAACGCACAGTATTCAATATACAACATACAAATAAAAGAAAGATTTCAGATATAAATGAATCTTTTCTTTTGCATTGTAGACTTGGTCATATTAATGAAACAAGACTAAACAAGCTACATAAAGATGGATATTTAAAACCTTTTGAATATAAATCTTATGCAACTTGCCAGTCTTGCATCAAAGGTAAAATGACCAAAACTCTGTTTATAGGACACAGAGAGAGAGCTACAGAACTCTTAAGCCTCATACATAGTGATGTGTGTGGACCAATGTCTACACATGCTAGAGACGGTTTTTCATACTTCATCACTTTTACTGATGATTTCTCAAGATTCGGACACGTTTTTTTACTGAAGCATAAATCCGAAGCTTTCGAGAAATTCAAAGAGTACAAACTTGAAGTAGAAAAACAAACTGGCTCGAGTATCAAGAAACTTCAATCAGATCAAGGTGGAAAGTATCTAAGCACTGAGTTTTCAGACTTCTTAAAAGAGAATGGGATTCTCTCTCAGCTCACTCCTCCGTACACACCACAGCACAACGGTGTGTCAGAACGGAGGAATCGTACCCTATTAGATATGGTACGGTCCATGATGAGTGATGCTGAGTTACCACTTTCCTTTTGGAGACATGAATTAGAGACAGCAATTTATCTATTAAACAGAGTTCCATCAAAGACCTTGTCTATCACTCCATATGAGATATGGTGTGGAAGGGACCATCTCTTAAAAGAGTTAGGATTTGGGGTTGTCCGGCATATGTAAAAAAGCAGAATCCGGATAAACTCGAGACACGATCGGTCATGTGTAAATTTGTGGGATATCCAAAACACTCGTATGGATATCTATTCTACCACAAGGAGGAACAAAAGGTGTTCATTTCTCAACGTGCCACATTTTTGGAAAATGAAATCTTTACAGACAGTACTGATGGAAAAGTGGTAGAACTAGAAGAGGTTCTAGAGACACAAATTACTCAGGATGAATTGGTTGAAACTGATGTTGCAGTAGAACTTCAAGAACCTCAGCCGCTCCGAAGATCTAGTAGAACTTCTCGCCCGCCGGAGAGATACTATTGGTTTCTCATTGATGGTGATAGAGAAGATTGCATCATAGATGATGATGACCCTACTAGTTTTCAGCAAGCTATCACGAGTGGTGAATCAGTGAAGTGGCTGGATGCCATGAGATCCGAAATGGAGTCCATGTACACCAACAAAGTATGGACTTTGGACGTTGCACCTCCTGGGATAAAACCCGTAGGGTGAAAATGGATCTTTAAGTGAAAGATTGGTGTTGATGGACAGGTAGAGACCTATAAAGCAAGGCTTGTAGCGAAAGGTTTTCGTCAAAGACCAGGACTGGACTATGATGAAACTTTCTCTCGAGTAGCAATGCTTAAATCCATTCGGATCCTACTTGCTATTGCCGCTTACTACGACTATGAAATCTGGCAGATGGACGTTAAAACTGCATTTCTAAATGGTGATTTAGAGGAATGCGTTTATATGGATCAGCCAGAGGGCTTCATTGAGAGTGGGAGCAACGAAAAAGCGTGTAGGTTGCTTAAATCCATTTATGGATTAAAGAAGGCATCTCGGAGCTGGAACATCTGTTTTGATGATACAATCAAAGAGTTTGATTTTATCAAAAATATAGATGAACCATGCATTTATAAGAAGATTGTAGGGAGTACTGTCACTTTCCTCGTATTGTACGTAAATGACATTCTCTTGATAGGAAATGATATTCCTATGCTACAATCGGTCAAATTATTCTTATCACAAAGGTTCTCCATGAAAGACCTGGGTGATGCCTCGTGCATTTTGGGCATAAGGATCTATAGAGATAGATCCAAAAGATTATTGGGATTGTCCCAATCAAAGTACATTGATACCATCCTAAAAAAGTTTAGTATGGAAGATTCCAAGCGTGGTGCCTTGCCCGCTTGCTATGGAATCACTCTCTCTAAAGACTTCTGTCCGAAGACTGATGAAGAGAGAGCTCGCATGAGCATTATACCCTATGCTTCAGCCGTATGATTTATAATGTATGCGATGATAAGTACTCGCCCTGATATAGCTTATGCACTAGCTGTAGTGAGCAGGTATCAATCCAACCTAGGAGAGCAACACTGTATAGTCGTGAAGAACATTCTTAAGTACCTACGAAGGACTAAAGAATTGTTCTTGGTGTATGGTAATGGGGATCTCCAAATGGAGGCCTTTACCGATTCTAGCTTCCAAAGTGATAAGGATGACAGTAAATCTATCTCAGGGTTTGTATTTACCCTCAATGGAGGGGCGGTATGTTGGAAGAGTTCCAAACAAGATACCGTTGCAGACTCCACGATGGAAGCTGAGTATATTGCTGCAAATGATGATGCCAAGGAAGCCGTCTGGATGAGGATGTTCGTTGCGGAGCTAGGAGTAGTTCCAACCATTATTAAACCAATACCATTGTATTGTGATAATAATGGAGCTATAGCATTGGCCAAAGAACCCAGATCCCATCAAAAGTCCAGACACATCCTCAGGCGATATCATTTGATCCGGGAGATAGTTGATCGCCATGAGATCGAGATTCGGAGAGTAGATACAAAGGATAACACCGCAGATCAACTCACCAAGGCACTTCCACAGCCGCAACATGAGCGACTTTTTGAGATGTTGGGTATGGGATACGCCAATAATTAGCCTTAGTGCAAGTGGGAGATTGTTGGATATATGTATGCCCTAGAGGCCATTATATGTATAGTGGATGCTTGGACGTGTATATATGTATATTTGATATATGACTTTCTTGCTCGACATGATAGTAAGCTATCTGGTTTTACTTTATCTGACATGTTTGCTTGATACTGTTCATTTAATACATGTTGATAAAGCCCTGAGGATATTTGCTTGACTTCCATTGCTATGATGGAGATCATACTAGTGGGGCATGTGCAGTCTATAAGCATATCCTTGAATGTTCCTAGTCGTAGGTATATCGAGACAGGGCATCGATATTCTAGAGTAGACGAGCGTGTACGTTTCTTGACCCATATGATGGACGATGGATGATCCTATATCCATTGGTGTTGTGACATCGAAGATTGTATACGGGTGACTGGGTACACTGAACGGACTCACAGAGAATTCCTATATGGTATTATATCTATCGTCGGATAGCAGTTCTCTGGTGACACTGGTACAGGTTAGTCTGTAGACCCGAGATCGTCATAGAGTCTTGTGTGTTCTCCATCTGTACTTTGATCTCCACCCTACCACGGCTCTACTGAGTCGTGCAAACAGGTGGCTTTTGGGTATAATCTCGAGACATATGGAGACAGTGAGCGATAGGAGAGGTTTCGTCTCTCCCGGTATTGGAAGTTGATGTTATGCTATGTGCGATTGGCTCTGACTTAAAGTCCCTGGCCAGGGCTGATGAGATTTACTGATAAGTTTTATCAATAGTTTCTCGACCGGTCATAGACCATATCGACATGACTTATTGAGTTATTAGGGCTCGACGATTCCATCCCTAGACTTGATATGCAGCATATCAGACGAAGAGACCAGATTGTACGGTAAGTGTTGCCAATGGCTCGACGGGAGTTTTGACGGGTTCGCTTGTTTTTCTTCTGATCGCTCAATATCCGGGTGGCCGTTACGTTTACCTGACTGCTTGCGGCTTATAGGTGTTTTGATATGATCATCACCTACTGTCGGCGTATTGACGAGTCTTAGAGTCCAACGCAGGATTTTTCTAGCTCAGGCGAAATGATGTGGTGTGCATATGTGATATGCGCAGGAGCCCGATTAAATACGAATATGTGAAACCGTATTTTAATCGAACGTTCAATATTGGTTGGGTCGCATTTGATGTGACCGATTTATTAAATCAAGTGTTGATTTAATATTGACTTTTAGCTCACTTTTAATTAACCCTTTTTATTTTGGATGTATGCATGTATGTTCACACATATACATGATGATGTGCATGCACACATACACACATACATATGCGTCATGGTTGATGATACAAAGTAGATGGCAATATAAGACTCACAAGGTTGATAAATATCTAGATTTTTGTTAATGGATTAAAGGAAAAAGGAAATTAGATAATGACTCATTTTCTACACACTTCTTCTTTGACCATTGACTTTAACCATGGTTTAATTTCCTTTTGTTCTTTAACCCATCCAAATAATATCTAGATATTTAGCCAACCATGGTTATATGTGAGAGTGTCTCATATATAATATTTTCATTTTCATTTTTGAAAATAAGTTTTCTTTATTTACACAAAAACTTTTGCTATCTTCACCTTCCTCCTTCTCCAAGCTCTCTTGAGTTTTGTTTTGAGTGAGGAACTTAAAAAGAAAGGGTTTTTAAGTGAGTTTACAAACCACACAACCATTCTACACTATGCTAGCCCTTTAGTGTAGTGTATTTGCTTCATTTAATGAGGCAAAGAGCTTGACCTAGGAATCTCCGGGTGGATCATCGTAGACGACGAAGGACCTTGAGCGGAGTCATTCCAAGCTTCGAGCAAAGCCGTAGGAGTCCTAAAGACCGAAGGAGTTGGCTATAAAGGTTGTATTCCCTTTTCCTTTAGTTTAGAGTTCACATAATGATGTTATTACCCTAATCTCTAGTTACGATTCATAGTTTTTTTGTAATAGTCCTCTTTAAAATGAAAGTTCACTACTTTATGATGTTGCAACCTTACTAGAGGCGCTACTACACACCAACAGAAATTACCGATCCTAGATCAGTAATTCTCGACTACCTTGGCCATGGATTTCTGGGGATGGCCACCCGTACACACCGCGACATCAACCCCCAATACCGGGAGAGATGAATCCACTGACGATCCGCTCTCTGCCTCCATGTAGCTCGGGACTGTACCCAACTAAAACCTGTTTGCATGACTTCTTTGAGCCGTGGTAGTGTAGTAATCAAAGCACAATGGTAACTCATACGAGACAAATGACGATCTCAGGTCGATAGAATAACCTGTACACATGTCACCAGGGAACTGCTATCTGACAATAGGTATAATACAAACTAGCATGTTCCCGGCGAGTCCGTCCGGTGTACTCATTGTAAGTCGACGTTAGACACCCCACATGAAGCGGGGAGGCGGAATAGGTAAAACAATCATTTTGTTTAAACTAACATCGACTAACTTTACGGATCTTTGCCAAACCCTAACTAACAACAACATAGAAGTGTTTAGCTATTATGAAAGATGATTATACCTAATGAATCAAGTCCTTCTTGTTCTCTTTGATCACCTCCTCGTCGGCCTCCTCGTTGTAATAGAAGATCCACCCGAGAGCTACTTCTCCAAGCTTTAACCTCGCACTTGAGGTAACTAGATGGCTATGAGTGCTAATCAAAGCAACCTAGAGGATATAGAAGAGAATTAGGGATCTATTAGTCTTGCTAACCCTTGGATCTCAACACATGAGAGGTTAGGGTTAGGGTTGAAGAGAGAGAGCTTGAGGAGAGAGAATGTGAGAATAATTATCTAATGGAAATTAACTCATTTGTGTATATATATGAAGCATAAAATATCTTGCACAAAATATCTTTTACACAAATATCTTCATGCTTCATTTAATACATAAGGAATCATCTAATGAGTCATAAAAAGCATTTAATGATTCATTAACTCACTTGATGAATCATCTCCATGAGTCACAAAACCATTTAATGCATATAACACTTAAGCTCTCCACCTCATCAACCTTCTAGAAGCTTCTCGAGTAATTACGAGAACGCCCCTCCTATCCGTGAAAACACGAAATACTGATACTGTATAAATCCAATAATCCAATACTAGAATCCGGCTTAAACCAAACCCTGCTAGTATAAACTGTCCGAACATCGTACGTGCATAAATGCACATGCGTGTCCGAACCCTGTCGTAAAATCATACGACCTCTATATCGTTTCGCCCGAAGCAGGGAAACTCTCTGTGTTGGACTCTAAAGACTCGACTATTACGCTGGCAGTGGGTTTAACCACAGACCGCAAGCGGGACTAGCTGTACGTAACGTTCCCCAGGTAGATGTCGATAAGAAGGCCGATGAGGAAACCCATCCGAACTCCTACTGAGCCTGATGTGATAATCACCGTACAGTCCAGTCTGTTCGTCTAGGACTATCGCATATCGAGCCTAGGGGGCGGCAAGCTTCAGTCCCCTAAAAGCGGTATAAGTCGTGTCGGAGTGAAGCCCATTACACCTTGAGAAGCTACTGGAAATCCTACCAGTAAATCTCGCTTACCCTGGCCAGGGACTTTGAGTAATGGCTCTCCAAACACAGCGCGATATCAACTCCCAATACCGGGAGAGACGAATACTATCTAACCTCCACTGCCTCCAAGTGCTTCGGGACTGCCCCCAACTGCTACCTGTTTGCACGACTCCTTTGAGCCGTGGTAGGGTAGGAATCTAAGAACAGTGGGAACACACCTGAGGCGAAGCAGCAGTGTCAAGTCTGTGGACTATGTTGTACTCATGTCACCTGGGAACTGTTAACTGACGACGGGTATAATACCAACCAACAGTTCCCGGCGAGTCCTGTCCGGTGTACCCGTAACTCAACGAGCACCTATATATTATCTCCAGTACAACGTACTGATGGCTGTGGGACAGACCATCTCCCCAACTGGGATGAGAAGCATGCACACTAGTCTACTCCGGAGTATCGATGCCCTGTCTCGATAATCCTACGACCAGGGACCTGAAAAAGGATGTGCTTGTAGACTACCCAGCCTCCACTAGTGTGACTGCCATCACAACGCTGGTAGTTAAGCAAGATCCTAAGGGCTCTATCAATACTTACACACATATTAAGATAGATAAAAACCAAGTAGCATACTACCATGTTTAGCAAGACTGTTAATATAACTGTGAATATCCCAAGCTTCCATTAAGTAATATACAAGCTAGTATGATACAATAATGGCCCCTAGGGCATATACACCAACAATCTCCCACTTGCACTAGGGCCATGTACTGGCGTATCGAAGACCTATCATCTCGAGTAGCCTCTCGAACTGAATCTGAGGTAAGGCCTTAGTGAATGGATCTGCAGTGTTCTCCTCTGTAGGAACTCTCCGGACCTCGATCTCCTGGCGATCTATGATCTCCCTGATCAGGTGATACCGCCTTAAGATGTGCCTCGACTTCTGATGGGACCTGGGTTCCTTCGCTAAAGCTATAGCTCCGTTGTTGTCACAATACAGCGGTATTGGATCAACAATAGTAGGAACCACCTGAAGTTCTGTGAGGAACTTCTTCATCCAGACCGCTTCTTTTGCGTCATCGCAAGCAGCGATATACTTCGCTTCCATCGTCGAGTTAGCAACGGTGTCCTGCTTGGAACTCTTCCAGCACACCGCCCCTCCATTGAGGGTAAAGACATAACCTGACATGGACTTGGAGTCATCCTTGTCACTCTGGAAGCTGGAATCAGCAAAGGCCTCGATCTTGAGGGTCTTTTCCGCCGTAAACCAAGAGCATCTCTTTAGTCCTTCTCAGGTACTTGAGAATGTTCTTTACTGCTATCCAGTGCTTCTCTCCTGGGTCTGACTGATACTGCTATCAAAACAGATGTTCCAACTCCGCGATGCTGCTTTAGTCCATAAATGGACATAAGAAACTTGCACACTTTCCCGCTTCTCCCACTCTGATTGAAGCCTTCTGGCTGATCTATATAGACGCATTCTTCCAAATTACCATTTAGAAAAGCCGTCTTTATCTCCATCTTTCAGATCTCATAATCATGGAAGGCGGCAATAGCAAAAAGGACCCGAATGGACTTGATCATAGCCACTGGAGAAAAAGTTTCTTCATAGTCTAAACCAGGTCTTTGACGAAAACCCTTTGCAACAAGTCTAGCCTTATAGGTTTCCACCGTGTCCATCTACACCAATCTTTTTCTTGAAGATCCATTTGCATCCTATGGGTTTTACCCCACCTGGAGCAAAGTCCAAAGTCCATACTTTGTTGGTGTACATGGACTCCATCTCGGTCCGCATTGCATCCATCCATCGTACCGAGTCGCCGCTCTGGATGGCCTGTTGGAAGCTAGTAGGTTCATCATTATCAATGACGCCAATCCTCTATCCCCATCTATGAGAAAACCGTAGTATCTCTCAGGCGGATGAGACGGCCTACTACTCCTGCGGAAGGGTGCGGGAATGTCCTGTTCTTCTTGAACTACTGGGTTCTACTAAACTTTCAGTAGTTGTTTGTGGTTCTGGAATTTCTTCCAGTTCTATTGCGCTCCCACTTGTTTCCTTTTCTAAAAACTGATGTTCTAGAAAATGGGCATTACGAGAAACAAAAACCTTTTGTTCCTCTGCGTAATTAGAAGAAATACCCCGTGGAGTTCTTTGGATATCCCACAAACTTACACTGTACTGCTCGTGTCTCGAGTTTGTCCGCATGCTACTTTTTAACAAAAGCTGGACATCCCCATATCTTTAGATACTGAAGATAGGGTTTCTTCCCACTCCACATCTGATATGGCGTGGTGGGCACAGTCTTGGTAGGAGCCCTGTTCAAAAGATATGCTGCTGATTCTAGCGCATAACCCCAGAAAGATCGCAGTAACTCAGCATTACTCATAATGGAATGTACCATATCTAATAGGGTCCGGTTCAGTCTCTCCGATACACCGTTATGCTGTGGAGTGTATGGAGGAGTAAGCTGAGAGAGAATTCCTTCTCTTTTAGGTAACCTAGGAACTCGGCACATAAGTATTCACCACCTTCATCAGATCTCAGTGTCTTGATACTTTTCCCGGGTTTGGTTTTCTACTTCATTCTTATATTCTTGGAATTTCTCAAAGGCCTCGGATTTATGTTTCATTAAGAAAATGAATTCTTACCTAGAGTAATCGTCCGTAAAAGTAATGAAATATGAAAAACCACCTCTTGCATGTATAGACATTGGACCACATACATCGCTGTGTATGAATACTGAGAGCTCGCTCGCTCTTACTCCATGTCCAGTGAATGGAGTCTTTGTCACCTTTCCTTTGAGACATGATTGACAAGTGGCATAAGATTGATATTCGAACGGATCCATATATCCTTCTCTATGTAACTTAGTTAACCTTGTCTCATTGATGTGACCTAGTCTACAATGCCATAAGAAAGCCTTATTTAAATCTGGAGACATTCTTTTCAGTGTGTTCTGGACATTGAAAACTCTGTAATTGGTTTAGCACGTATATACCGTTATCTATTTTACCGGACCCAATCAAACCATGATTAAGGTGGATGTTAACAACATCGCTTACAAACGTGAAATCATAACCTTCTTTTGATAACAACGATACAGATATGATATTACACGTTAAACTAGGTACACAAAAACAGTTGCGCAAAACCAAAATATGTCCACTCGTCAATCCTAGGTGATAATCCCCTACGGACACAGCACCCACGCTAGCTCGTTAGTAACCTGGAAGGTCATATCACCAACCTTCAACGCTTTACGGTTTCTCAGTGCCTGCAATGAATTGCATATATGAGATCGTGATCCGGTATCTAATACCCAGGAAGTAGA